>SJJU01001793.1:0-10759 GCA_012932125.1 Conopomorpha cramerella | reverse complement strand
GATCGTTTTTATCCCAAAACGAGACAGATAGAGGCCCTTATTATGCAACGTACATGCATATACTGACGTCAGAAATACCCAAAGAACAGAACCTTAGGATAACAAGAACTCTTCTGCCAAATTTAACATCATAAGGAGTTAAGAATGTCAATATTGGCCCTCAGTTACAAGTTGCTAGCTCATGGCCTTGTTGCTTGTTAAGCAAGCCCACAATACATCAATTGTATTCAACCTAATGTGATAGAGGGTAGCCCTATCAGCAGTTTAATCGACCCTCGAATAATCCATTATAGGCTCCATATGTTAAGCATAATATTATTAATTAATTTAACTACACACTGTGTAATATATATACATTTACAATGTACGGAACCAATCATATTTTATTGTCTTTCCGCCATTGTTGTGGGAGAGTAACTTTGATTAAAAAATTTCGTAGAACGAAATCTATTGAAGTTTTCATATGTGGGTCCTCTAATTTATTTACTGATAGGAAATCTACACTGAATAAAATATTTAGCCGAAAACAAAGGGTGGATGACACATTTTGGCCGTAACACAAATTGAAAATCTGTCAGAAAAACGTCAAATAAAATTCCCCGATTTGGTACACAATTTACCTCATTGACCACGAGTCTTAGAATTCAGCGTAATCCTGTCCTTAACAAAGAATAAAGATGGGAGTCGGTTAGATGGATATGGTGTCAAATGTAAGATTGTATTTAGATTTGACCCCATAACCCTGACGGGCCCGTTGGTGTAGTGGTCAGCATGTCTGCCTCTGCTCCGTAGGGTCGTGGGTTCGATTCCCACCGCTGACAGGTGCTTAGGTGATGAGCTTTTATGTACTTGTTTGATGTGTCTGGGTGTTTTATTTATATAAGTATGTGTTTAAATGAAAAAATAAGTAAATATGTCTCGTTGTTTGATTTCCATAACACAAGTGCTTTAGCTCTAGCATGGGATGAAGGCAATGAGTGTGTTGTTGTAAAATATTTATTTATTTATTTATAACCAGAGCCTTTGCACAATTATCATTACATAGTGTGTCTGTGTGTATGCTTAGATTTTTAAAGCTACGCAACGGATTTGCAGGCGGTTTTCTTTAATAGATAGATACATGAATTCAGAAAAAGGTTTATATGTATAACACAAGCAAGTATTGTCAAGATAAAACAGGGTTTGCCAGTCAGTTAAACATTCTGGCCACAAATCCTTTTGCTACTTCTTCTATAAGTTACCGCTTTGGAAAATCTGGCTAAGTCCGTTCCGGGGGCCCCGGCAATAACGCGCGAGTGGTTACCGTGGAGTGGGTGCGAGTCCCACATAACCCTGTCATTGTCCCCGCCAGCAGCGGCGGAATTTCCATAATGGATTTACTCACGATAACAACACACAAAATAAAAGTAATCACACCTGCGACCGTCTCTCTAGGAACCGAAGCACACTCACTCGTTCATATCTGCCATGAAATGAATCTGCTGGCTTTAACTTTATAAAAAAAAAATCTAAATATACCTATAGTAGGCAAGTGAGTAGTAAGAAAGCACTTAAGGAAGAAATTAAATCTGAACGCAGAATGCTCTCTTCAGTGTTTATGTGGCCATAGATTTTACGAGTGCGGTAAGAAAATAACTATTTCACTTTATTTTAGCATGAACTTGCGTCACCTAATACTTGCTTTGGGTAAAAGCTCGTGTTCCACTGGTAGAATCTAGTCCACCTTGGGTGGGAGAGCACTAAAAAAGTTAATTACTTTGCTTACATTCAGTGACAATACTTCTCTGGTGCACTCGATACTTTAGAGGTAGAATTTAAAAATATGCTACGCGACTTTTAATCGCAGAGTAGGCAGAAGCACTTGATAAACAATTGGCTCTTATCAAACGTTTTAACTCAACGTGACACGATGAACCCATAGCCGTTATAGGAATTACACATCTTGTGCCATGAATTAATTTTCAGAGAACGGTCCGTACGCCGAGAGGCAGATAGGACTTGGGTGGTGGTGGGTTTGTCCGTGAAAATATACAAAGTTTCGAGTCAGGCTACTGGACGTGTACCAATGGGACTCTTTTTCAGAGCCTATGTACGCAACGCACCGCTCGTACGGTGAAGGACAACATCGTGATGAAACCCGCACAAGGTGTGTGAACCCTATAACGGCGATGGGCTCACCCCCTGTCACGTTGGGTTCAATACGCTCGGTGAACTGTGGGTACTTGCTTCAGCAAGTGCCTCTGCCTACCCCTCTTTGGGATTAAAGGCGTGAAGTGTATTTTTTTAATTTTTTTTATATACAATACCTTGTATTTTTTGGGCTTCATCACGTTATTTTCCTTCACCGTATGAGCTTTTTGTAGCGTACATAGGCTCAAGACACGCCTCTTACACTCGAATCCACAACAATCCGATAACAGAAGAACTAATATCACTTAGTCACAGACGCAAAGCAGGGTAGGAAAAGCTTCTTGCTAAACAAATACCCACGGTTCACCAAGCGTATTTAACCCAGCGTGACAGGGTGTGAGCCCATCGCTGTTATAGAGCTCACACACAGTGTGGTATTCTGCTTTCATCACTTCTTCTCTCGCTTCTTTTAGTAAAACATTAATCAATATTTTAACATCGGTTATGCAAGGGACTTGAGTAGAGGCCAGCTCAAAAAGGCCATCAACTACTACGACTACGTGATATTCTAACGGAATGTGGCACGAGAAGTAAGTACTCAAAACCTCCATGTATGAAAAGATTTTTGAATGTGAAAGAGGGAATTATGGCAGGAACATGACATTATGGCAACTAAGTATTATTTTGAAAAAACTCACACGTTAACCTTATACTCCTTGTGATATTATTAAGTTGTACTAAAAAGGTATCCTATTATAAAAATACAGAGTTGTTAAACATCTGAATACTGGCCGTAAAAAGTTTACAACACATAATAACCTCTTCAAGACTCAATAAAAAGCAGTACACGGCTAGTGAAGTAGGTCAAACGAAAAACAGTGTTTTTTCTTGTGCTTTGACATTTTTCCTCAACAAAGTATTTGGAATAACTGAATTCTAACTGCACATAGTAGTATTTTCACGTTTTAAACTCTTAATACAGTAGAATTTAGTAAATACAATAAAATTAAATCTGTCATTTGACAGTTAGTACTTATGTCACGTTACCCATATGATAGTCACACTGGCATGAATGGACATAAATAAGAACAAAAAGCTCAAACTTATTACTAGCTGACACGGCAAACGTTGTTTTACCAATACGTATACCTTATTTGTTTATCTGCTATTATTAGCAGGTATTTTACATATAAACCTTCCTCAATAATCACTCTGCAATACTCTGTATCAAGTATCTTTTTTGCATTAGTACAGCGGATCTTACATTTAGGCAATAAGTCACAACAGGGAAGTCTTTTACAGACATTGCAATAGTAGTGGATTCAACTTATGAACTTATTTGAAAATAAATTTTTAAATCTTAATCTAGTACTACTTTATTTTTAAATAAAAGAAAGGTACTCCTTAATGGAATAAAAGCATGCATTATTGACTGTTTAGTCTGTCTACTAAATAAAACTGCATTAACATCCGTTGCGTAGTTTTAAAGATCTAAGTAAAGTATTGATAAATTCTGAGTGTCAGAAACATGTCAGAAATAGTAAATGGATTGAAAATGTAAAGTAGGTAAGTGCTCTTTATTGTGCTGTAACAATAGTAAGATTGTAAAAGGAGACCGCTCACAACGATGTCTTGCAGATAACTGTCCTGGCCTCATACCATGAGGTCTTATAGTCATATTGTATACGTTGTATGAATGTGACAGTACTATACGACTCGGCTAGCGCTATCCCTGTCATACAACGATAACAATCTAAATAAATAAATGGAGAAGATGATTGACACACTGACAATCATCGCACAGTCCGAACTAGGCTAAACGTAGGAACTTGGAATTTGGCTGGGACTTAGCTTAGGTACCGGGGGGTGATGGAAATCTCGAAAATCTCACGGGTTCGGGATTTATCGGGAAAAAACATTTATATGAAAATTCAAAACCGTAGAAGGCACAGGCTTGAAATTCGGCATATAGGTATTACCTTAGGGCATACAAAGCTTAAATACGACAGAATAATTTGAAAAATGCCTCTGCCTACCCCTCTTTGGGATTAAAGGCGTGAAGTGTATTTTTTTTTTTTTTTTTTAATTTGAAAAATTCCCACGGGAATAGGTATAATACATATGGACCCAGCTGACCAGATAGTATTACTAAAAAACTGGGTGGCATGACTCTGAGTAAGTATTAAATGTCCCAAATATTTCACTATTAAAATCGGTTTTCCCCATCGATAAGATCCATATCTCAAAAGGAATAATCTCAGTAAAGTTCATTAACATAATATGCATATACATTATCTCATGCCGCGTCAAATATGTGCAAATGTTATCGAATTCTAATCAAAGCGAGGTGAACACGACACCGCCTGATATGGCAAGACCCCAAATTATGTCGAAATTTGGAGCAAACTGTACAGGGTGATTTTTTCATTACATTTTTTTACAAAGCGCGTCTGTGGTCCAGTTTGTCGGATACTTGACTTGTAACCGGGAGGTCCCGGGTTCGAGTCCGGCTACTGGACGTGTACCAAAGGGACTCTTTTTCAGAGCCTATGTACGCAACGCAACGCTCGTACGGTGAAGGACAACATCGTGATGAAACCCGTGTGAACCCTATAACGGCGATGGGCTCACCCCCTGTCACGTTGGGTTAAATACGCTCGGTGAACCGTGGCCTCTGCCTACCCTTCTTTGGGATTAAAGGCGTGAAGTGTATTTATTTGTATTTTTATTTTTTTTACAAAGGGTTTTTTTATGCAATAAGACAACTTTTGACCCACTGTTTTGAAACAAGTTGTCCGAGACGCTTTGTTTGATACCTCATACCAAACACAACTAGACTTGCAAGACGCGTACCACCTTCAGTCTGTCCCTTTCCCACCAAAATGTATGGAAAATGATGTACTTCAGAATCCAAACTGTCACTTTTACTAGATACTAATTTGACAGTTTGGATCCAGTTTTACCGTGATACGCAGTAAGGAACAGAAGATATTGTCTATTACTCTTTCACTCCTTCATGTTTTTTATATAGTTGTCCCATTTTATTCTAAACGTTAGTTTAGGATTGCAAGTCTACTTTTAGTTGGTCTGAGATAAGCACAGTGCTATGTACTTTTTCAACGAAATAACACGTCAAAAGTGTTTAGGGATCAAGTACATTTTAGAAGATTGCAGTCAAGAATATATTTTACAAAAACTGAATTCATTCGTAATTTATGCAAAATGTGGTGATAAGTCATTTATATAGGCATGAGGAATTAGGTAGGACACCAATCCAGAAGATTAGATTTGATTTAAATAAATTAGATTTTTTTAGAGCTAAAAATGTTCTTGATCCCTAGACACTTTTGATGTGTGTATAAAAATGTAGATAGATAGATATCTTATACGGTACACTAGATAAAAATCTTTGCACGGGAATATTTTGCACATTTTTATTCTTGGACAGTGAGAATAATCTAAGTCTACATGTTTTTGGTCTGAGCGATATACAATGTTAAATTATTCAAACCTTGTACGAAACGCGAGAATGTCACTTAGCCCATGATAACAAACTACCTTCCCCCAAGGAACCCTATATCAGGAAGAGTTAAGTACATTTTCTTTTCTCGTTTTTGATATAGGGTTCCTTGGGGAAAGTAGTTTGGTATTGGATGAGTGACTTTCTCCAGTTTCGTCAACATTTTGAATGCAGCGCATATTTATTTTTTGCTCTTATATCTATACCGTCTTTCGTTTTAATTACTATGTGGGATCCAAGACAGAAGGCTAGCCCCAGGGATTTAGCCCAGTCGTCATTATTAAGCTCTGTCTATTCTGGATGCTGCTGTAGATCCTGGCTTTAACAGGATTCACTGTGGTGGGAAAGTGGGTGGGAATATCCCCCGGTAACATTTTGAATTTAACGTTGTATTAGGTTGATAAGACAGACCAGAGCATGGTCCATCAGCCTAAGGTTAACTCATTCTGACAATCATTTAATTAGACAAGGTTAAATTATTTCTTGTGACATTAGGAAAACCCCGCCGTATTGATATTTATTTATACTTGCAGGAAATGTCATAAAAACTATTTAATAGGCCATATTTTTAAGCGACTTTATATTAAACATTCTTTCTCAATTTGAACGTATATAAAATGCTTTTTTATGTTTGTTCACGGATAACTTCGCCGTTTATGAAGAGCTGATTTTAATGACATTTTTTTTGGTGGAAGGAAGATATTTCAAACGGTGATGTGGTCTCTTTATAAGGAAGAGGCAGACCAGTTAAATCGAAGGGCACATTGAAAAATCACAGGGGCGTGGGACCACTTCACTGATGATTTTAAATAAGACTGTTAATTTTAGTATAAGCTAGTTGTTTTTTTTTATTGATGTGAATTTGTTTATGTTTAAATTATTATATTACTTTTATAAATACTTAGGCTAAGTTAATATTTACTTTACTTTGCAATGCCTGTAAAGTAAATATGCAATAGCAATTATTGTTCTTCAAATATTGTAACATCAAAGTGTACCATGATATGCACTAAATAAATATACCACTAGTGCTGGTTTATTCGGTAATTTTTTTGTTTAAAATGATATTAACTTTAATCGACATGAAATATTTCAGTACTCTTTTTTTGTGTCATATATACATATAATGAGCTCTACATTTATATGGGCCTTTTAGGGCATTGCGCATAATAAACTTTTCATTGCAACATTGATTCATGAACTTATATTATAGGTATAATATTTATATTTATAAAAGAAAACTTAATGCACATCGCTATACACAATGACAAAATTAAAACTTACGATGAAATCTTTTTGTAGCATAACATACTGTCATACTTCCTTGAATGTTCGAGCGGGCTAATAAGGCTCTCTTTTTTATTCAGCTCATTATCAAAATCGCAAACATAAAACTTTAACGCTATACAGGCCCCGTACCACGTGGTCCTGCAGTAATATTGTTCGCGTTGTGTGACAAGGATAGCATTATATGAATGGTATAACAGCATCACTTTTACACAGTGTAAAGAATATTCCATTAAGGTGTCATGGTACGAGGCCAGGTGCCTTTATAAACATCGTGGGTGCTTTGCTTTCATTATAAATTGTACATTTTTAAACACGTAGTTCGGCCAGTTTCCGCCGCAGATAACATATGCCTCCTGTATTATTTTATAGATCGTAAATTAACTCCGCAAATTGCTTTCTTAATTAGAACCGAGGAACTTGTTTCCATAACCACTTGTAACAACATTTCGTAATGCATATAACAAACACATAATTTCACATCCACCATTATTTTTTTAATACCGTTCGCCTGTTAATTAATTATGTGTTTTATGATGCGGTCGAGATTTTTTTTACATTTAAAATACTAATATTATAAAACTGTTGAAATGGGTTGAACGTATATTATGTTCGAGATATTTGGGCGGAGCTAACTGGGATAACATAGTTAGCAAGTTGGAAAAAATATACATAATTTTGATAACGATTAAAGAAGAAGCTGAATGATACTGACATCAACGCACAGCCCAAACGGCTAATCGTAGAAAATTGAAATTTGGCAGAGACTTAGCTTATCTAAGCTGCAGCCCTAGCACGTGCGTCAAGAAATACAAGACAAAGCAGAAATAAGAACTCTTATTGGCCGTTATGTCACGCTTCGTGTGACAAATCACAGCGCGTTATATGTCATGTCACTTCTTTCTTGGAACGCTGTGCTAGGGGGGCTGGTACGGTATCTACCGTACCGGGTTGGCGTCACAGAGAGCTCTGCTGTCCGACCTCTGAAGCGTTCCCTCGGTCGCCTCTTACGACTTCCACGACGAGAGAAGTTGGGCTGGGGTGGTGATACACGTATTCTATTCGTCACACGACTATAAATAGTTACACAATAGTTACAAATATTTTAAGTAAGTAGTTACCACTAAGTATCGTTTGCGTATCTCACCGATACTTAAGGTTAGGGTGTACAATATTCTTTTAAAAGTATCCTTTAGCTGCGTTTTGTTTCTCTGAATAATTATCCTATAGGTCCTAAAAGTGACGGCCGTTATGGACTAGTGGTCAGGGCATCTGCCTCTAGGACAACGGTCGCGGGTTCGATTCCCGCCACGGACATAATGCTTTAGTGATGAGCTGAGGCATTTGTTGTGTTCGTCTGGGTGTTTTATTTATCTATGTATGTATTTAAAAGTATTTATGTAAGTATATCAGTCTCTGGCATCCATAGTACAGGGTATCCTAGTTTGGGGTCAGGTGACCGTGTGTAAAAAAAATGTCCAAAAAAAAAAAAAAAGTGGCATACAATATTATGGAAAAAAAAGTTGTCCAGGTATAGTAAAAAAACTATTTATGGTAAAAAAATGCGTTCATACGTACTAGTTGGACTGGTACTGGTTGGTTGCCAATAATTTGGAGAAAAAAAATCTAGAAGAGGTGGCTAGAAAAAATCAATGTTCGAGGAAAATTATATCTAAGTAGTACTACGTCAGTAGGTAAAGTAGTTAAGGGATACCTCTATACTATGGCAAGTGTCTGGCTTCAAACCATAAGTTTGCTTAAAGCGATTAAAGGTACAATTTCCGACTAGCGAATAAGCTCAGTATCAATAATTGTCAATGACGTTAAAATTAAGCACTAATAACAATACAAAACAATAAGTTAAAACAAAACAGTAGCAAATCTCACAAGCGCTTTTTGTAGATAGATCTCAACTTCAAGGCACTTGAAACTGACTAAAATAAATTCCTTAATAGAACATCTCTTATGTTCAATATATCTAAAAAAAAAGAAATTTTGTTTTTAAGAGATTATGTTACACACACTCCGCACCAAAACATTTAATATCGCAAAACATTCATAGCTGAAAAAAAATAAAGAAAAAAAACTCGTATCTCTAAAATATTCAGTCAATATATTTACCCTACATATCAATGTGATTCCGGTATCAACTGCAGGTGACTGGCATAAATCATATCTACATTACGTTCGGTACTTCGACCTCCACCTTTATATGAGGGATCTCGAAATCTCGATATCCGAGAGCCCACTTTTTACTGCGTCGATGTCGTCGCCTCGACTTTTTTACGTTCACAATGTTGGGCACGTGACAGCCCGCGGGTGCCGCGCCTCACCCGTCCGCCGAGCTACCTACACTATCGCAAAAACCACTATTCCACTCACAATCTAAAATCAACCTTACACGAGCCACTTGAAGTACACTATACCTTGCGAGAGACTCTAAACGTCACTATTATGCTAAAGGGAATAAAAATTTGACGTTCATTGGAATATCGACCGTAATTTTGACGGTGTAAAGTAAAATTTTGTGTATGGAGCAGTGCGGTGGAACGAAACGGGAAGGCGCTCTGGATCCCGAAAGCGTTGTAATAAAAAGACACAACGAAACGGTCAATGTGACTCGTGCCATGATTTTGTTGTCCGTAAAGCTTGTTTTTTTCTTAAGTTTTGAATGGAAATGCCTTTCGGCCGGACCAACAGATGATGAGCAGACGAAAAAAAAACTTTTGAATGCACTTACTCCACTTTCATTAAAAAAAACTTAATCTTTCGACTTAATGTAAGTAGTCATGTATAAGTAGGAACTTAATGCATTCGTTATAACTTAAGACAAAACTACTTATTTTAGCTGCTTACTGATTACTTACCGCTTAATAATTTCCTCAAATATGTTACAAGTATTTATAAAATATGTTACAAGCAATGTCAATTAATAAGACCACGACGCATGTAACTGTGTCGAAACGTCGAGTAAAATAACAAAGGTAAGATCGACCTTGTCTTTGATTATATTCGTGCTTACAGTGAACAATATTAAGTTAAAATTTCTGTGCGCGTTCCCTTAAAAAAATATCTAATGTCAATTAAAACTTATTAATTGATCACAAAACTAATGATAGGTGAACCGTGAATACAGCTGTTCTCAATTGCTTATCAAGTGTCTCTGCCTACCACGAATTGACATTAAAAAGTATTTATTTAAGTACATTTTTTATTTAAAATATAGATAAACATTAATTTCAACTCACCATTTATATTTTCACATTACATTTAATAACTTTGTCAGCCTTTCATAACCATTTTAGACGTAGAAAATCTTTTTATAAAGTGTTATTAATATTGCGGACGAAAAAGTGCCTCGTCTTATTAAAACTTGTAAGTACGAGACCACAGACTAACTTAGTTCGTTCAGTTATAAAGGAGCGGTAAAAATAAATCCTCCCGTGGGTGGACTGCAATATTTAAAACCCTCGTAAATTAAACTGGAACCGTACTATGAACTCGCGCATTGCGCAATCTCTATGAATACAAACAGTGCAACGTAATACAAATTATGTAAGGATAGTATTTAAACGTGCATCAAAAAAGTCTAACCTAACCTAACTAAAATAATAAACTGTACATCAAAATTACTACCTTGCACACCTAATTGCCATTCTGATGATAACTTTGGCTTTTTAGGTGTGCAAGTTAGTAATTTTAGGTGTGCAAGTTAGTAATTTTAGGTGTGCAAGTTAGTAATTTTAGGTGTGCAAGTTAGTAATTTTAGGTGTGCAAGTTAGTAATTTTGATGTACAGTTTATTATTTTCCATTATGTAATA
>SJJU01001792.1:0-16316 GCA_012932125.1 Conopomorpha cramerella | reverse complement strand
ACACACGGTGCGGCTCGCCAGTTCTGTTTCTTGAACTTGGCTTGACACGCTACCGCGTGTCTAGATGAATACGGGTCATACATACTTACTCATACTTAGTTGTACGTATATATGTTTTTAACAGTGTATATCAGCGCATTTTAATAAAAAATATGCTCGATCTTACCTTCGTATACCCGACGTGTATACCCGACATTTCGACACTGTTGCATGTGTAGTGTTCACGGAAGGACTTTTTATTTAATGCACTGTGGGGTTTGACCACACTTGTTCATTAAGTACCTATTTATACGTGACTTGAATTCCTTCAGATAGGATGTATTAATATCGAAGGAGTATAAAATGAGAGGACCCTTCGCATACTCTGGAACATTCCCATATAACTCTAGAATACCTGTAAATTGTCAGCCTTCTCTAGAATATTCTCAGTAAAGTTATTATGATTTGTAAAACCAAAAATTATAAAGTTACTAGTAGTACGGGTACTGGATCTCATAATGCTCGAGCAGTAGTCTTAACAAAAAAAAATCCTTGCAGAAAATCTACTATCACTTTAATTAAATAACATTTTTATGAAAGTACTACTAGAATATTATGTCCAAGTGAGATTTATGAAAGGGAAATTGTAATTTTGCTTTTATCTACATTTAAATCGTAGTTTTAATATTCTACAAACAACTAATACCCATTGCTAAGTATGCGCTATGTCTCGCCTTTGGGGAGGCCTTTGTCCAGCAGTGGACGTCAGAAGGCTTGGATATACATTTTGTCGGAATTTCGTGGGGTAGGTTAAAAAAAAACACTTCAATACAAATATATATTTCACTCACGCCTTATAATCTCAATATGAAGTAGTCAAAGGCATTTCTTTGGAAAATATCCACGGTTCACCAAGCTTATGAAATCCAACGTGATATCGGGTGAGCCTATCGTCGTTGTACGGTTCATATCTTATGGTATGGGTGTTACATCACGACGTTTTTATTTACCGCATGAACGTTGCGTAGCGTACTTTCATAGGCTACGCTAGGCTAGAACATTTATTAGGACTTAGCTATATTTTATCTTATTCTCATGGGGGTAGAATAAAGGTGATAAACCGCGCAGAATATGCGAAAATATTGTAAATTAAATCGAGGGAATTTCGCGGTGACAGATATGAAACGCTCGGAAAGTTTGTAGATATGCTATACATTTGATTTTGGATTTGATCAACGTACCTACCTATTACATTTTGTTATGGGATCGCAGTTGCCGAACACAAGTTAGTGTCCCATCTGGCATGGGACGCAAGAAAAATTGTAGCAATATTTCTTGAGGTATAATCGGATAAACTTTTTAAAATAATCTATTCTTATACCTAATTTGAACCTTAACCCCTCGAAATTCAATTGAAGAAATTTTAAAAACACTTGTATTTCAATTGTTGCAACAAGCATCATCATGTCACAGACACCCTTTGCTTATCTCATGTTATTGAGCAATGACCTAGCCATGTTTGTTGTTTCTCAAATGTTTCTGTCTCCACTGCTAGAGATCGGTTCTGCCACCAATAGGAGAAATGGCATAATTCTTGGCCTTGAAGGAAAAATAATTATCCTTAAGTGGCCCTCAACCGCAGTAAGTAATTAAGCATATATTTCCATGAAAATAATATGACTTTTTACCTCTTACTTTCGTAGAAATTCTTTTCGACTGTAGAATAATGGAAATGGAAAACGAAAACGGTTGTTCTTCTATTGGATTCTTACAATCGGCTAAGAATCTCGTCAGTTGAAAGTCATATTATGAACGGACTAATAGGTTAATTTTTTCTATCTCAATTCAAAGGTATATTTTCATGTTAAATGTTCGCCGATAACTTTATCGTTTGTGATCGATGTTAGTGAAAAAAGATATTTCAAAGGTGGTCCGAATTTTAAAGAATCGCCCCTAATATTTTATAAGTTCACTTCAGTTCAATCAAACTCGGACTTGCTTATCATCATAAGCAAAAGCATAAGTATCTTTTAAATATTACTTGTCAGAATATAACATCCCACCTCATTGATGTTTAGTGACACAAGAAGTATCATCAAAAGTGATAAACCATTTCATTTGGCTCACCTTACACTCGTAAAAATGTGAATTGTAAAATCTACGTTTTATACGTAATAAAAATGTGAATTGTATTGCACTGAATATTGTTAGAAGTTGTTTTAGCGAATATTTGTTTACGATTTAATTGTATTCCTTTTACATAATTTGGGAATGTGTCTCGGATACGGATTATAAAATATTCGTCACCCTCTCTTTAACAAATCGTTAGGAGTAGGTACGAGTAAAAAAGACAAAGATCGCAGACACTTCATTAATTAAAAGTGAAAATTGCATTTGTGCCAAGTTATCTAGAGAGGGACTGCAGGTGTGCCAAGATAAAAATAATATGGTGCCAAAACGCACAACTATTGGAGTAGAATTTAGAATCTATAGTCGGATTTTTAATTAGATTCCAAAAGGAGTTACCATTGCTAGAATATGTTGGAAAAATAGTAGTACTACAATTTACTAGATAATGCATACCTATAGTTAGATTTTCCCTACGAAATGTTGTAGATAACATGTTTACTGACTGTTAACACTCACTTACTTTCGTGAAATTACAAAGTGTTAATTATTATTTCAACATAATTATTTTGTTGAAGTTATTTATAATTTGTAATGGAAACGTTATTTCAATTCCCCGAATGCTAACCGAACAAATTCAGAAGTCAGTTATGTTGAGCAGAATATTCCAGAATACAGTGCCATGTAGATGAAATTACCTTTAAAGTAACTCCCAACACACAGTACTGAATCAGTTTACTCGCATCTAGATGAAATTAGCATTTGCGTGCCTAAGCGAATGGTCATGCGATCTAAATGGGGTTGAAATGCCTAGCTAACAGGCCCCTACGATAAGGCATTTGCCAATGCATGTCCACTCCCTTCGGCGTCTGTCATGCAAATGAGAGAATTCACTGTGGTTTATCTACTACGTGTGCATTTGCTTTTACATGCATATCGAGATGGTGTTTAGTGAGTAGTGAAATAGTTGCTTAAGGTACTAGTTAGTGGCATGCTTTTAGCGCGATTCCCGTTAATTAATACGACGACGCTTCCAATTGTTAATTTTTTCGTTCGAAATAATCATTCCATCGATTACGAGAATAGCCCAAAAGGCAAACTTTTGACGAGCATTGAGTCAGCACCCTTACAGTCGGTGGAATATCTAAGTAAATAAAAATGCCCTTTTTCACCCATGGTCCTGTTAACCGGATCATCGAACCGGACCACGGGTTTTTTCCGTTTCCGGTTACCGGATCGGGGGAAAATTATATATTTTCCTCGTGGTTTCACAGGTGGCTGAAAAGGTAAAGATACTTACTGTAGAATAGAAAAAGACTGTGTGGTAACCTGCATACAAAAAATGTAGATCCAGTATCTTCGTTAAGTTGGGTCCGGATTGGTGTTGGGATTGTAAGTATATCAAGCATATATATTTGTCTTGTACTCGTGAGTAATTCTACTCAAAGATACAATAATAAATAATTCGTATCTGTCAAAAAAACCTGTTTCCTGATTAAAATATGATTTCTTTGCTAAATCAAAAAGAGGAAAATAAAAACCCTTAAAAATGACCACCCTATCACTTGGGCTATAAAAAGTCTACCCATTCGGAGGCGTATAAAATAAAAATAAAAAACAAAATTAGGAAAAATAGGTCAAATCGTAGGGTTACAAACATAAAAATGTTATCTAAAACCGCAAATTTATTTTTCTATCTGCCAGAGATTTGAATTAGAAGTAAAGTTTTCTGCTTTTTTATCATTGTGACAGGATCACAGGTATAAACTCGAATAATTTATTTCATCTTAGGTTGCAAACACTATTACATACAGATAGCTAATACAAAGAGCTACAAAAAACCTACATAAAAAAACAAATCTTTGCTTTATATAGCTTTTTTTGTGAGAACTGAATAACTAAAGTACTGTACATACTTTAAAAAAGAAGGAGTTTTTCAATTCGTCGGTATTTTTATGTGTGGTACTTCGTGAACCAATTTGGATGATTCTTTTTCGTTTGAAAGCTGAAATTTCCTATTTAGTCCCATTGAAATTTGGTTCAAATCATCCATGAGAAACCCAAAGATTGTACTGCTTGAAGTTAACCGTTCAAACAACAGAGCGCCGGCTACCGGAACAAATTTTGATGCGCTCTTTCGTTGAGCTAATGTGAGCGCCGAGCATCGCGCCGTCCCCGATTTTTTGAAAGATTGTTATGTTGCGTGGTTATCGGTTTGCATGCATTTCTAATTAATAGAGTAGGTCACATATCACGTGTCAGTTTTCGCGCTTGGTTATTCACAAAATTGTCACAGGCGTCCTAACACTGTACACTCTAGCTACATTGTCAGTAGCGGATATTGACTCCGTTCAGCTCCTGTCTTGGGTGGATGGAAACGTCAGCCAGCCGTGACGACACTGAATTTTCTATTCACAGGAAATTGAAGAATTTTGTGGGCACTATTTTTAGACAAAAATAAGTAGACATTTATTTTATGAAACATTTCAACTCAAAGCCTCGTGTAGGCCTGGAACTTAAAAAGAACTTACTTAAACAGGCATTAGATAGAAAAGTAATTCTTTCTGGTTTCTTAGAATCTATTGGGTAGGTATTGGAGATAGGCTTACAATGTTTTGGCAAGTAGATTTACCGATATGTTTTATTCACGTTGGCACGTAATTAAATGTTTAAATTGTACTGTGGAAGTGGAAAGTATTCTGCCATTGCCTTATTAAGGTCTAAGTAGGTACCAGATGTGTTCTGCCAATACGCGGAGTAAAAGGCGTACTTAATGTTGTACCTGCATACATACACTTCACGCCTGTCTCCCAGGGGGGTAAACAGTGATTATAGAACTCCATTTATCACGGTTCTGATGCCCATTTCGCTCATCCACAACATTTTTTTCACGACCTCCTGTTTCAGTTACCTTCGGTCAGGACATCACCAATCTGGTTGATATATGTATTCCACCGATCTTTACTAACCCGGCCCCTTACTAAATCACCCACGTAAATCTCGTTTGTTGTTGAATTGTGACATCCTCTCCATATGCCCAAACCGCCGAAGCATTCCCGTTACAATCTTTATCATTTTTAAAATCTTCTTTCTAACCTGAACTTTCTCATGTCATACTATAATTAAGCTTTCTACGTAGAAACGTACGTACGAAAGCGGGCAATGGCCTAGCTATCTACAATTTATTCCCTTTAACACTAACTTTCAGGCTAACACTAACTAATAACATTTTCTTCAAGAAATTGATTTAGAAGCAAATTCAGTTCATCGTAAATGACGTGAAAAAAGGCGTTTCAGCATAATATTATGAAGCGATCTTCCTCACATACACGGCAGCGGCGGCGTAGCAACATGAAACCATTTTAACCTGATCTTGTCTATAATGACAACATTCGAGACGTAAGGTGTAATAATAACTGTACAGCTCATCGTGTCCATAACAGTTATGTACAAAACATACACGCGAGCATAATGTTGCAATCTCTCAAATAACCACATCCCCCTTTGTAGGCCAGCGGTTGATTAATGGCGTGAAAATTTACGTAAAATACGAACTACGTTCGCGTAATGGCCGGGGACACCGCGGGGACCCGATTCCCGGTTTATTCGACACGACAATGAATCCTACTAATATCATAAACGCGAAAGTTTGGATGTTTTGAATATGTTACTATTTCAGATGGTTCACAGAAGCTGGATGCGAGAAGTCGAAAACGAGTCACAGTCGCGTGCAATTGGAGAGGCCTATGTCCAGCAGTGGACGAATATAGCCTGATGATGATGATAGTTTCAGTAAAAATAAACTACTGAACTGATTTCAATAAAATATTACAATATAACGCACCAGGTAACACACACTCACATTTTATCCCAAATTCAGCATGAGAATGGGATAAAATGTCGGTAGCGGGTATTTTTACGGTAAAAATGGTTTTCATGCATGCTTCATTGTTAGAGCTGAAAACATTGAATCTATAACACACGAGAAGCACCAGCTTTTAAACAAAAAAGATATTCATAAAAATATGTTCTCTTTCAGCATACTATGTATGTTCACTGCTGGACGTATGCCTTTTGCATGCTCATCCACTGTTGTTAAATCTGTTCACACAGTCTAAATTCTGAGGTTAAAAAACTTTGTCGAATCGAAAACCATGTGCTCCATCGTAGACCACATCGCTGCTTAACATCAGGCAGGATGGTGATCAAACGCTTGTTCATAGTGATAAAAAAACATATTTTGAAGTCAGGTGGAAATTAGAAATTTTCCCTTGTCATCGATACTCGTAAATAATTAATCACATAGTTGGAGTATTCATTTCTATTCAAAAATATTACCGCCAAGTTTTAGAACCGTAACTCCAAAATTATCGTTTTTCTCATATCTATCTACCCCCTTTTTACCCTCTATGGGGATGAATTTTAAAAAAACCGTCTGTTTACGTGAGACAAGAAACTCAGAAAAGGAATTCTTGTGCAAAATTTAAGCTTTCTAGGGTCAAGGATTTAGGCTGGGCGTTGATCAGTCAGTTTCTTGTGTCAGAGGGCTGTTTCTTGATTATATCAAGTCCGGTAAATCAAGAACAGTCACGGGTATGCGACCCCGGCCCCTCGAGCTATCGTCAGCACAAGCCTTGTCCTTCCGTGCTGCGATATCATCACCCTTATTCCTCCTCCCAACTCCACGTACTTCCTTTCCCACAACCTGATCCTTCATCCCATTCCGCCAATCCTTGGTCTGCCGCGCCTATGGATGCATGGCCAGGGGCGAGCCTGGTCGTAAGCGTGCCAACGTCCCGGATACCTGGCGACCTCCGGGCACTAATAAGCCTTGCCACATCACGCGGGGCTCTGATGTGGTCGACCCTTTCTTTCCCCAGCTTTTCGTGGGACCAAAATGGACAGACCACCTGATTTCATTTGTAGCGGCGACGAGGCTCGCCACCCGTCACGTCAGGTCTCTCGGAGAGGCGAAAAGTGGACTGCGGAGGCTCGATTTGCCACGCTGAATGTTTGTGGAGGATGGGACAGTAAGATTGATGAAGATTGCAAGGTGATGAATGATAAGAATATTGATTTAATGTGTGTGAATGAGAGGAAGCGAAAGGGTATAGACAGTACCACGCATGGCACGTACTCTGCGTATTGGTCGGGAGTGCCGCATTGCCAGCGTGCATGCCAAGGCGTTGGTCTTGTCTTTTCAGGGCGAATGGCTGGTTGTTTGAAGAGCTACGAATGCGTGAACCCCAGACTCATATGGGCGAGACTCAAAGTTGGCATAAAGCACTTGTTCGTTTTGGGTGTATATGCACCGGACATGTCTAAGCCACTTAGAGAACGCGAAGAGTTCTGGGAGAATGTCAGGGGTGTGCTGTCAGAATGTAAGAGAAATGAGTTGATCATAGCGCTAGGGGATTTTAATGGAAAAGTGGGTATACAGCGTGATTTGTATGAAAGTGTTTTGGGCTTGTTTGGTGATGAAAGAGTGAACGAGAACGGTGAGAGCCTTCTCGAGATATGTATGGAGTGGGACCTTGCTGTGACAAACACCATGTTTAATCACAGGAAGATCCACACGTATACTTGGCAGCGGGGTGTAGATAGAAGTATGATTGACTTTGTGATTGTGGATGGCCGACTGAAGCAGCATGTGCTTGACACTAGGGTTTATCGTGGTGCTAATGTTGGGACCGATCATTATTTGGTTGTTAGCCGAATTAGTGGTTTGTTCCGAGGTTGGCGTCATCGGGCTCCTGTTGTCAACACAGGCTTGCAAAGAATAAAAGTTGATCAACTCCGGAAGGATGACGTGAAAGAGAAGTATGGATCAATGCTGAAAGAAAAACTCAGTATAGTGAATGAAGAAATAAGAGAAGATGAGATAGATAATGTATGGAATATTTAAAAAAATGGTATGGTTGAGATAGCCACTGAGGTATGCGGGGGGCGAAAGAGGAAGAATGTCTCCAGAGACTGTGAGCTCTGGTGGGATGAGGAAGTAAGCAAGGGTGTGAATGAAAAGAAAAAGGCATGGATGGATGTGTTGACCATGAGAGCCAACACCCAAGCAACTAATGTGGATGAAAGTGAAAGGAAAATGTCTCAATACAAGTGCTTAAAGAAGAGAGTGAAAGAACTGATAGTCGTAAGAAGATTGAGTTAAAAGAGCGGAATGAAAAGAGGTTCTCTGACAACTTCCAAAATAATATTCGGCTATTTTGGAAACTAGTCCGGTCAGCCAGAAGTAAGTCAAAGAATCATAGCATGAAAGCAATTAGAGATAAGGATGGAAAAATTTTGAATGAAGAAAGTATGGTTGTAAGAAGATGGAAGGAATACTTTGAAATTTTGTTTGAATGTAGCACCGCGTCGACTTTGGTTGATGCGGGTAATATGGATGGCGAAGAGAATAAAAGTGATATACTTATGAATGAAATTTTCAAGGCTATGAAAGGAATGAAAAATGGAAAAGCGGCTGGGTATGATAGGATTTCGCTGGAGATGCTGAGGGCTGGTGGTGCGGTGGTGGCGAACCTAATGTTGGCGATACGGCCGAGTACCAAGTGATTGGTGCAAAGCCGTAATCGTTCCACTGTATAAGGGTAAGGGCTCACAGCAGGATTGCAAACACAAGGGATGCGTAGCGTCTCCGTGGCTGTTCAATCTGTTCATGGACAGTTGTTTGGAAGATCTGAAAGGTCGTGATTGGGGTCTAGATATGGGTGGTTTAACCATCAAATGCCTTTTATATGCTGACGATCAAGTTCTTCTTGCACCGTCGGCGTATGAATTGCAGCAGATGATTAATTGAATGAATGAGTCATTGAAAAGGAAAGGAATGAAAGTGAATGCTAGTAAGACCAAAGTAATGGTAGTCGAAAATAATGAAAGGACAGTTTGTGAGTACATGATTGACGGTGAGAAAGTTGAACAAGTGGATGAGTTTGTATATTTGGGATCCCTATTTACAAGTGATGGAAAGTTTGACAAAGATATTGAAAGAAGAGTGAGTGCGGTTAATAAGGTTAACGGTGCCCTTCGCAGTGTTATGGAGAGCCAATTCATGTCGGAAAAAGCAAGATTGGCTGTCCATGACGCTGTACTGGCACCTACCTTAATGTACGGGAGTGAAAGTTGGGTATGGCAGAAGAAGCATAAAGTAAAGTCAATGCCGTAGAAATGCGGTCATTGCGGAGCATGAAAGGCGTGACATTGAATGACAGGATAAGGAATAGTGTGATAAGGGAAAGTTGCGGTTTGAAGGAAGACGTAGTGACCAAGATTGAAAAGGGCATGCTTCGGTGGTTTGGGCATATGGAGAGAATGGATGAAAGTCGATTGACGAAAGAGATTTATATGGGTGATGTAATGGACCGAGTGAGTAGAGGTCGCCCAGAAGGACATATAAAGACCAGATTGGTGATGTCCTGACCGAAGGTGGCGTGAAAAGTACTCGAAACCGGAGGTCTGTATGAAAAGATGTATGAATGTAGATGAAGCGAAAGGGGTATGTCAGGACCGTGACAAATGGAGATCTGTAGTCTCTGCCTACCCCTCTGGGAGACAGGCGTGAAGTGTATGTATGTATGTATGTTTTCAATGACTTTCAATTTATTGACGATTTCCTTATTTATTTATTTACTATCTGTCCCAGCAAACATTCCTATTGCCGTAGGAAAAGGGTATTATAGCGCGAAAATTAACCAAAGATAAGCATTCAGCTTGTGGACAAGTATGGGCTGATGATGATGATGATGATGAAGCATTCAGCTTCCATACATTGTTTGCCCGACGTTTCGACACAGTTACATGCATTGTGGTTGAGAGGTGATGCTGTTTTAATAACATGTCAGTGCGCGTTTTCTTAACCCTTAATCAGACAAGGTTAGGTGTGTTTCTGATGGATTTTGGACTGTATCGACATTTGTTATTCTAATTACCAATACCATCACATAATCCCGGGTGATGTTTCTCATACATTCTAGTTTTTAAGTACAATTTGAAATTATTGCTTAATGTGTAAATAGGTACATAAATGCATGTGTCCTGTAGTGTTACATACCTTATGTGATTTTTCTCTGATAACTTCTCTGAAATCTTCAGATAATTTCAGTGAAGACATTCAATAAGGTTCAAAGTATGTGTTGGTCAAGTGGCTATATACTAGCCTTTGTTTGAATTAGGGTTAAAAAGTGATTTAAGGAAATCAGTATTTGATAATAACAGACCAGATGAATCAAGGGGAACTAGTAGGTACTGGTTGAATTAGCTTCTTTTTTCTTTCAAATTATGTCTGCATTCATACTTTATTAAATTATTTTAAGGTAACAGTAAATTATCAAAAACTCACAATATTAGCTCTAAATCTGGCTTCATAGTAAGGCCTGGCTTTGTGTACGCTGGTGCCAAGTTTCTTCGTCAGCTGCTGAATCCGGAGGTGTCCCTCGGCCAGCAGACGCCTGAACGCGAGCCGGGCTTCATCAAGTTCCACTTCCAGACGGTTTATTTCATCTGTTGCTGTGTTCAGACGTTCTAGTTCCACCTGTAGTTGTAATTAGTATAAATTTATAACAATTTTAAGCAATGCAGTGTGGTGAATGCATGTGTCACCCCAGCCCAACTTTTCCCATTATGAGGGTAGTAAGAGGCGACTGCGGGAACTCTCCAGAGCGAATAGACAGCAGCACTCTTTGTGGTTAAGCCACAACACCACTGCGATTGCCAACCCGCCAACCAAACGTGGCAATTATTGGCATTCCCCCCCACCCCAAATGATCATGGAAGACCAGTATCCTGCAGTGTATATCATGTGGCTGATGATGAACTTCAATTGCGTTACCCATGTTGGATGGGTTCGGTGTTTGATGTTTCAATTGTCTTTGCAATTGTTTACATTTGATATTTGTTGACATTGAGATTATCGACATTCAGAGACATTGGTGAGCCAAGAAAGTCCTTCTGTTTGGCTTTGGAAATAAAATGTGTAACCATGTAGCTATTTATGTTTAAAGTAGTCTCCTGACCTTTATGATGTGTGAACTAAATTAATGTTTATTTATGGATATGTGTCATAAACATGAACTTCTACGAAGCCAGGATATGTGATAAAAGAATGAAATCATCTCCTAATTGGTTTTATCAATGGAATAAACTTTGGAAAATTATGTAAGGATTTTTTTTTCTAATTGTAGCTTTTAAACACTGTAGTTTTACTACGCGTTAGAGTTTGTAGGTATTTTATAGTGCTTAAGTGTTGTTTATAAACGTTGCACTGCCCTAAAATTAAAGTTATCATTCATTAATATCGATTTTTTTCACCTGAACCCTAGGATCCAAGGCTTCAGCCCCGTCAGCGCTGTCGGTCATGATTCCGTCAAAATAACAACATTATAATGAATTAAACACTATATACTACGTTGTGCACTCATTGTTCTTTAAGCCGGTCTTATCAGAATAATAAAAAACACATCGAAAACCTAAATAGAATTTGATTATTGCCGAGAGTAAAATAAAACTTTTTGTGACACATAGTTTGACGTTTACGTTTTTTTTGTTTGTTTGACGCTGATATTTGACGTACAGATTGACAATCGAATTAAGGTACGTTCACACTTTTTCGCATCAAAGAACGAACTTTTAGGTTCTCATTTATTCTATTTTACGTCACATTGTTAAAAAAAAAAAAACTTTGGTCAACCATTCGTTCTTTAGTATTTGTCATCAAGTGAACGTATTTTGTACAGATTTTGTGATAAAAATGGTAATTTCTCTTTTCCAACCCATTTAAACATTGTGCAAGTGATTTTGAATTAAAAAGTAATATTTTCCGCTTACAGGCTACCGAAGTCGAGGAAACTATCAAGCGCATTCAGGCCCACAAAGGTGTTATGGGCGTAATTATCGTGAACCATGAAGGTTTGATCAATACCACTTGTATTTTCCATAGTTACAGACACAATACTGCATTACTTCACCTATATACAGTGTAAACTTCGTTTAGAATTACCTGAATTAACCACGCAGTCTCGCCAAACATGCACTACCTACCTTTTAAAATCTTAGGTTTTTATGTTGAAATAATCACCAAATGTTTACAGGTATACCAATAAAAAGCTCATTGGATAACGCCACATCCGTGCTTTACGCTGGTCTTATAGGTCAACTCACAGAGAAGGCAAGGAATGTTGTCAGAGAAATGGTAAGCATTTTTTTAAGCAGGTAACTTCTATTTTTTTTGTTAAACTCTGTCCATCTGACCAACCACATAGATCTCGAGTGGTTTACTTTAATATTGCACTAGCTGCTAGTAGGTATAATGCCTGTGTGTTTTTTAGCAGCAAAATTGAGCCACATATTCATAGTAGATATTAGATTACCTAGTAAAACCCAGATCAATGTCGAAGAGTAATCATGCATTTCACCAAAATTGTACAAGAAAACATAATATTCAACTTGGATCTAGAAATTTGCTGGCTTGTTTGGGGAATACAGAATAACCAGCATACATGCATATATTTTAATGCTTTCACTGTTCAGTGCTCCACATGGTTGATCACAATACAATATTGAGTGAAATGTGAACAGTGAAAAAAGAACCTTATTTCTTACACCAGATTTCTCTTTTCTTGTGGTCGGTCACAAACAACAATCTTAATTACCCCTTGTAACTTTAATTCCAGGACTCAACCAATGAGATGACTTTCCTGAGGGTTCGCAGCCGGAGACACGAGATTCTCATCGCTCCAGACAGAGAATTCATACTCATAGTTATACAGAATACTACAGATTAGTTGTTAGAGGGGTTTCCAGGCATGAATTTCAATCCCTTGCTTCATATAGTTAGTTGGATTATTAGTTTAAATTTTGCACTACAAATATTTTAAACCGTTGTATACATAAAAAGTTGTTCAGTAATCCAAGGAATGATCTGTCATGTCTGATCACTAGCCTGTCCGTATTTCGTGTGCTTTGAAATCTTTACTAGAAGTTCACTAGCGCTGTTTTAACGTTACAAATACCTCGGTAAGAGCAAGTCCTTTTCCTGAAGGAATTTCATTCAATCCTATCATAAAAACCAATGGGGAAGAAAACTCATGGATAATTCCCATTTGTTCCATAAAACAAGATGATATTGAATAGTGGTTGCCCACTTTCCTTCTCTAGATAAAGTGGGAGATACTTGTTTCCAAACTACAACTAATGACATGAACAAATGGCACTAGTTTCACTTGACCCAAGACTATGACTGAGACGAGAGTAATGCACTCATTTTCATGGTTAAGAGACAAGCGTGAAGCGCCATCTACATTTAGCTTGAGTTTTCTTCCTATAGTTGGCATTACTTGTATAGGGGCAATACCCATTGATGTACTATAGAAACACGCCTTGATCTTGAACAACAGACTTGTTCATCCTTTTCCTTCTCTAGGAAAAGTGGAAGAGAGAAACTTGTTCTATAAAACAAATGGGAATTACACCATATAATAGTAATGTAAATTAGGTACCTTGTATAACGTACTTATTGTAGTGCAATCTGTATAATAATAAGACCGGGAAAAAAGTATTTAAAAAAAATTTGGTCACTCAAAAACAAACTAACATCTCTCCCACATTTCCTAGATAATGAATTGTACGTCCTTTATAGAATACCGAAGTAAATGAAAAAAAAAATGCCTCTGTAATAAAGCATTTCAACATATTCCATTATCTATGTGTAGACATTTTTTTCCCCATCACGCGAGTTTATTCTATCAAAACGTAACCACAATGTTTAAGCATCTAATTGTAGCTTGTAAGAATAAATATTATATAACTATCGTTCTAAGTCATAAATGACACAACTTGTTTAATTGTAACAAGTGAGCACTATATATTTATTTATAATAATAATGGTAAATATTTTTTTTAAGATCTCTTTGTTTTTTTTTTTGCGTGGAATGAAACGCCGCAGTTGCGTTTACAAAAAAAAGTGGAATGGAATAAAAAACATTTACAGTCAGTTTATTCGTTTATTAATCAACACACACGGGAATAAGCCACGACTACGGTTAGTTAAGATAGAAATTAGGATTCATTGGACGCACCATCAAACTGCACCCCTAGGGGTGTGGCCAACAATGTTAACGACACCACCGTTGATTAGTGTTGTGCAAAGTATAGATAAAAACAAACTGAATAATAATTATCTGTCGATAAGTGCTGCTTTCACTAGTTTCGAATTATAGTTCGTGCATTTCATGAATGCGCGCGGGCCTTAGATGTTTGAGTCGTATATGGACACGCTAGTTGACAGTTCAAACGAACAAAAGTGCCACACACACATCTAAGGCCCGCGCGCATTCATGAAATGCACGAACTATAGCAGAAATCATATAGTCGCACAACTCTACGGTGGAGTCGTTAACATAATTTATGTGGGTATCGTTTGGTGGTGCTGTCAACAATATCAAAGTCAAGTCAAAATTCTTTATTTCATCGTTATAAGTGCTATAACATACAGATATACGGTAGCATAACACAAAGTTTGATGAACGTCATTTATGACTTTAAAAACAAAAGTAATCGTCCCCGGTTCGAATTAATTTCTTTTACTGGCCAGAAGAATCGGGAAGAAACTGGCATCTTTTCAAATCGCCAAGGCTTACTGCTAAGTATACAATGAACTCATATTGATTCACCGTCATGCTGTTGGGATATAGGCGGCCGGGGGAAATTTTAATTTAAAACCCCCAAAAAAGACAAGCCCGAGCTTACCTTTGTTATTTTACTCGACGTTTCGACGCAGTTGCATGCGTCGTGGTCACGAGTGGACTGGAGTGCGGCGGCTATACCCGGTGAACAATATTGAGTTATAATGTCTGCGCGTTTCATAAAAAAAATTAAGTATACAATGAATCGAAATGGGGATATTTCTTGACTTTTTCTGACAGGGTTTGATGAGGATCATGGCTTGATATTTTGAAAACATCAAATATATCTTTAATATCTGCAGCTATTCGCTTTAAACTTGTGTCACAAGACAGTGCCCTCGAAGCATTACAATGAGGAATTTTCGTTGAAGTTTTTCTGACAGGTTTCCTGGCTGAGAACTGTCATTGCTGTCATACTTTCCAAACATGTAAAGAATGACAAACAACCAAAACGAAAGTTCCTCATTCATCAAGTCTACCTACTTGCAATCCTAAACTAAAACTGTCATTGCTGTCATACTTTCCAAACATGTAAAGTATTTTTCCTTGACGTTTTTCTGACACATTTTCAGACTAAGAACATTACAGTCATTATCGACACATTACTGTCATACTTTCCAAACGTGTAAAGAATGACATAAACAACCAAAACGAACATTCCTCATTCCTCAAGTCTACCTACTTACTTGCAATCCTAAACTAAAACTGTCATTGCTCTCATACTTTCCAAACATGTAAAGTATGACAAACAACCAAAACGAAAGTTCCTCATTCCTCAAGTCTACCCACTTGCATTCCTAAACTAACGCTTCGAGTAAAACGAGACAACATAACATTTAATAGTGAAAGAGTAAAGTCGATTAACGAAAGAGATTTATATGGGTGATGTAATGGGCCGGGTGAGTAGAGGTCGCCCCAGAAGGACATATACAGACCAGATTGGTGATGTCCTGGCCGAAGGTGGGGTGAGGTCATGTATGAAAAGATGTATGAATGTAGATGAAGCGAAAGGGGTATGTCAAGACCGTGACAAATGGAGATCTGTAGTCTCTGCATACCCCTCTGTGAGACAGGCGTGAAGTGTATGTATGTATGAAAGAGTAAGAGACAATATCTTTTGTCCCTTACTGCATATCAGGGTAAATCTGGATCCAAACTGTCAAATTAGTAGTAAAAGTGACAGTTTGGATCCAGAAGTACATCATTTTCCATGCGTTGTGGGAAAAAGACAGGCTGAAGGTGGTACGCGACTAGTTGTGTTTGGTCTGAGAACCTAACCCATTATTCTGATTGTAAATCCCGTCATTCTGATTTCCGGCTATAGCTTGAAACGATAGTTACTTTTGCATAACTGTAATTTGGTACCTCCTGTGTACATACACTCCACGCCTTTTAATCCCAAAGCGGGGTAGGCAGAGGCCCTTGCTAAAGCAAATCGGTTCACCAAGCGTATTTAACCCAACGTGACGGGGTGAGCCCATCGCCGTTATAGGGTTCACACACCTTGTGGTGTGCGGGTTT
>SJJU01001791.1:0-62825 GCA_012932125.1 Conopomorpha cramerella | reverse complement strand
TTAATGATGTGATGTTGTAATGTTGTAGATGGACGCCTCGACCGCTGCGTCGGCTACTGAGTTCCGACTCCGAACCAAATGCTGAAGACCCACAAGCAAATGGTAAATTACCATTAAAGTACTTTTTAAGTTAATGGAACCATTAATTAAAAAAAAAATTACAAAACTGTATTGGGACATAGACACAAACACACGATGCGAAATTACTTTTTATTTTATTTATAAATAATTCTTTTAAAAAACAAACAGGTAAGTAAAAAGCGTGTTAAAAAGTAACAACCCATCTATTTCTAAAGTACTTATAGATATCAATTATTGTTGTGTATGTTTAAATACGCAACTATGTTATGAATATTGTAGGTGCGCCAGAGGAGAGCGGCTTGGAGACAACATACACGTCGATGACGTCCAACGGCGGAGTGGAGACTGCGACCACCGTCAGCAGCTCCTCCTCCGACAAGGACCAAACTCCAGAGGATCAGATACACCAGGTTTTGTGTCAAAATCATTCTTATTATCCAGCCCCTCTAAAAGAAATATTATGAAATCTAATGTAACATGACAATTTAACAACCGTGATCGTATAGTTTCAACTAATCGTATCACAATCGCACATTTATCGGTGGTATGTCAATGTTTCAGACTAATAGTTAATTGCGAGTTTATTTATCTTTCAAGTGCCTCTGCCTACCCCGCTTTGGGATTAAAAGACTTGAAGTGTATGTATTTATTTTTTATTTTTATTTTTTTACATCTGTACGTTTCTGTCCAGTCGTCAGCATGGCGGTGGTACTGGGCGCAGTGCGGCGGGTGGCGCTGGGCGCACGCGGCGTGCGCGGCGGCGGCGCAGGCGCTCGCGCTCGCCGCTGACTACTGGCTCGCCAACTATGCCGATCGCAACCAACAAAACGGACAATACGCAAGTCCTTTTTTTTCGCCATTCAGGGACAAGTGCCACCAAAATGCCTCCTTACCAGCAGCCGTTCGGTCTATTATTTAATATAGACATAATCCTTAGTGGGTTGTACTTTCAGAATTTTTGGAGACACCTCATTAGTAACTTTTAAAAGAAAAAACAGTACATATTGGTGATAAGTAGTTATCCCAATTTTACGCCTAGTTTTTACGTATCAGACCACCACGAGGCACTGGATAGATATTATATCGGAATTTGAAGTAGTTCGTCGTGTAGCTTGTAGCATTCGTAGTTTTTAGTAACTTGAACGTAGTACATAATAACTTCATAACTTCAGACATGGGAATGTGTACGCTGGTACGCGGCATGGGTGTGTTGCGGCGCGGCGGTGGGCGGGGCGGCGGCGGCGGCGGGAGGCGCGGCGGCGGCGGCGGCGAGGCGCGCGCTGCACGAGCGCTTGCTGCACGCCACGCTGCACGCGCCACTGCACGCCGCGCAGCTCGGGCCTGCGCTACAACGGTTCGCGGTTGACGTTAATGTTGTGGATAGGGTACGTAGATATTATATTTTCATATCATAATTTTCTTGCTTTCTCAGAGCAAGCCCAGTGCCCGTTTCTTGACTTCATACTGCCCTCAGCGTCACTAATTGTGAGCCCATTGCTACGCATGACATCTTGCACTATATCAAAGCAACCTTGTGCTCTCTATTACAGACAGATACGCAATATTCAGGAGGGGGCCATACCAACGCTAGGCAACACATTTATCTTCAATGTTGTGAACGTGGACGTGGATAGATCAATTTGGATGTCTGGGAATCTAGTATACCTTGTTAAATATTAATATTATCTACCTTGTCAACATACACAGAAGCTGGGCACGGCAGTGTCTCGGTGGGCAGCGCTGGGGCTGGCGTGCGGCGCGGCGGCGGCGGTGAGCGCGGCGACCGCCCCCGTGGCGCTGCTGCCGCTCGCGCCCGCCCTAGCCGCATACTACCTACTGCAAAATCTTTACCTCACGAATGCAAGGCAGGTACACTATTATATTAGCGTGTCGGCAAAACTGGGAAGATCAAAGATAATTTGTATGGAGTCATGAAAACGTTTGCGTTGAAGAGGCCAAGTATGTATTTGGACGCGCACGTCTCCTTCAGATAATGGTCCGTACGCCGAGAGGCAGGTAGGGCTTGGGTGGTGGTGGGCTTGTCCCTGATTTATAGCGTGACGGTGCTCTTTACAATATGCAAACTTTATATATTATATGTCCCTGTTAAATTAAAGTTAAGTGAAATCATAACAGGAATCCCATTTTTGGGTTATAACGAAACTAGCGCAATTCTTCCCTATTACTCATTTTAAAGAGATCACGTGCTGTATTCCAAATAAAGGATAAATAAGAAGTTTACTGAAATCAGAGAGCTGCAGCGCGCTGAGGCGGTACTCTCAGCGCCGGTGCTGTCTGCGTGCAGCGAGGCGGTGGCGGGCGGGCGCAGCGTGCGCGTGGCGCGTCTGCAGCGGCGGCTGCGCGCGCGCCTCCTCGTTGCTCTGTCGCGTGCGCATCACGCCCTTTTGCTGCTCAATGCCGCCAACCGCTGGCTTGGACTTGCTATGGTAAGTCTTGTCAACTTTGGGATCGATAACTGCAATCCGTGTAACGCTATTATATTGCTAAATATATATAACACCAATCCTATTGTTTCCAGGACTTGCTTGGTGCAGCGGTTGTGTGCGCGACGATGTGCGTAGGCGTGTGGGCAGGGCGGTCGGGCAGCGCGACAGGAGGCGGCGCGGCGGGGCTGGCCGGAGCGCACGCCCTGCTGCTGCCCGCCTACTTAGCGCATTTGGCCAAGTCCCGCGCCGACCTCGACCTGCACCTCGCTGCTGTGCACAGGCTACGAATAGACATTGAAGCTCCACAAGAAGACTATCGGGAAGATTGTGAGTTCGTATTTTTCGACTTACTATTTATAGTAGGCAGGTAGGCTACATAAAGGCTAAGCCTTCAGGAATTTCAGATTCCCCGAGATACTTGTACTGCTAAGTGATATACCCGCAAATAAATATCTAGCTTTTCTATATCACTGTCAACATATGTACCTATAAGTCTAGTTGAAAACAAATAAATTAATATACTTAAATGATAATAATACTAGGTCTATAAGTAATCATGTTTATGTTAATTTATTGATATATTTTCTGTTACCTATTATATAAAATGTAATTTTATAATTTTGTTATCACAACTCCCAAATGGAGTTTGTTCTTAGATGCGCAATAAATAATTACTTAATATCGAATGCAGACATTCTTGACCTTCCATCTGCCGCGGCTAAATCTCAGAATAAACGTTTCACAGGTCCGATACCGACAGGATGGAAACGAGAGGGTAAAATTGAGTTAGAGAACGTGACGGTCCAACACGAACCGGGCGCGCCACCGGCGCTCGTCGACGTGACGCTAACACTGCAGGCTGGCGAGCAGGTGGCCATCTGCGGCCGTAGTGGCAGCGGCAAGTCCACGCTACTGCTGGCGTGCGTGGGCGGCGTGCGGCTCTGCGCCGGCCGCATCCTCCTGGACGGGGTGGACGTGTCGCGCGTACCCCTACGTGCACTGCGACACCGTCTCGTCGTCTTGCCGCAGGAACCCGCGCTCTTCGCCGGCACGCTGCGCGAGAATCTCGACCCGCTCGCCGTTCACACTGACCACGAGATTTGGCAGAGCCTCAGGGTCGTCGGACTGCATGACTTCGTGGCGGCTCAGCCTGCCGGACTAGGTGAGCCCACAATAGGGAAAGTAAAATAATTATGTAGTACGAACGAGTCGTTGATTTATGAATTCAGGAAGCTAGTATGTGAGATTATATTAAGATTGATTGATGTTCAGAGTGCGTGGTGTCGGGTTGCGGTTGGAGCGGCGGGCGGCTGGCGCGGCTGGCGGCGGCGCGCGCGGCCGTGCGGGCGCCGCACTGTGCCGCGCTGCTGCTGGACGAGCCCTGCGCCGCGCTGGACGCCGCCGCCGCGCGCCGACAGCCCGCCGCGCTGCACCAGCACGCGCCGCACGCGACGCTCGCCGCTACTGCTGTATGTCTATTTACATTCAAATTTCCCCGGAAGTATCCGGAGGAATTGCATCAGGACCCGCCCAAGCGATCTGTCCGGTACTCGGACTCCGGCTCGGGCAAACGGTGGCGTGTCTGCCCCATCGACCTCCATCGTCGATCGCGGTTACCAGGTCATAGGGTAACCGCCGCCCTTCTCAGGGCCGTACAAGCAGGTTCTGGGGACCTCACTCCGACACCCACGATCCCTTTTAGGACGCCTTATACGCCAGGCAGGAGATACCGTCCTATTCATGTCTAAACGCTCGGAACTATAGGGTTCTGCCATTTGTCTTTTTTTTACGTGGGGCAATCCTCATGGACACCCCGCCGCCATGGGGACAGCGAGCGGGGTAGTGTCGGACTCTTACCGACTAAACCCCCACGATGACCACCGTGTCGCGAGCAGGGCGGGTCCCGGGAGTACCCGGAGGAATTGCGCTGCCATTTGTGTCTCTCCTAACGTAAAACTGTTTAGATAACTTCTTAGCGGAGACTTAATTAAACAGTTATTATTTCTCGCCTTTTGCTCAATCCACTTGTATCCCACAGCACCGCATCTCGTCGATCCGCAGCTACAGCCGCGCGGTGGTGGTGGAGCGCGGGCGAGTGGTGGAGCAAGGCGCGCCCGCCACGCTGCTCTCGCGGCCCGCCTCCCGCCTCGCGCGCCTTCTCGTAGCCGACCAGCCACACGACAACACCACACACTAGTTATTTCATGACAAGTATCGTTTACTCTGCATAGAAATTGTCCATTAGTGCCCCACATCATGCACTGCTAGACGAGGGCCTCCCCTAATGATTTACATAATTTTGGAGGGAAATGCTAATAATAGCCACGCTTGCCAGTCGAGTTGGCGATCGCAGTGGTGTTGTAGTTTAATTCACAGAGAGCATGTCCTCTGAGGAGATCCCTCGGTCGCCTTTTCCGATCCCCACGACCGGAAAATTTGGGCTTGGGGTGGCGACGCATGTATTCTATTCGCCGTCACGGCTTACCCTAATGTATTTGAGGTATAACAGTGAAATCATCGTTTTACTTTACACCCTCTACTTAGTTTTAGGTCGATGGATACAGTAAATTGGCGATTTATGTGACTCTCAATTGGAGCCAACCTTGGACCTTCCCTTGCTATGTCATATCCTGACAGACCACCTTCTGTGTTTAACGTACCTACCAATTATTGCTCAACCGTTACGTAAAAATGAATTGAAAGGTTTGGTGCCAAATCCCACTGTAATGTAGTATTACTCACACCACAAATTAGAACATTAAGCTGCCTAAATAACTTGTATGAGAATTGTGGACCACTTGATGTAAATATTGTATGAATGAGACATTTATGTACTTATAATAAATATTTTTACCACGTACCTAAGGATAATTATTAACAGTTTTTATTAAATAGTTTTAAGAACAGTTATCCATTCTTTGTAAACGGACGAAATTGGGCCAAAGTCTTGATCGCAATATAAAGTAAGTGTATTACCCATGACACTACTCTGTGGCATTAATCATATCAATGTAGGTTCATACTAATTATGTTTAATGTAAAACAGTGGCTTAGTATAGGCTCAAACATGTATGATACAGGTAATCTTGATTAGTTATTATTAATTTGAGCGGACCTTGTAAAGCATACTAGTACCGACAATAGTTTGTTTGTCCTTTTCTTTCTCTAGGAAAAGTTGGAGAGATACTTGTTCTATAGAATAAATGGGAATTATCCAAAAGTACCATTGTAGTGTCATGGGGAATAAAGGCTTAAAGTACTGGAGAAATCAGCGTTAAAATGCATCGGTGCAGACAATATGTTATTATGTACCTACATGCATAGTTTTGGACCTTATGTTTAAACAGATAATACAACTAAAATAAATAAAAAACAAACATGTTTCATTGAAGTGTATATTGCAAATAAAAACAATTTACAACATTCCAGAATTATACACTTTACAGGTAATTTCAAAACAACAAAATAGTTCATAGAATATAATTTTAAATTTTTACAAGTTATAACAGAAGGGATAATGGTGAAATGTTGTCGATTGTGTGTCAGTTTAAAGCTTGCGGCGGCGAGCGACGCGACTTACAACAATTTCACGTTGGCACCATATAATCACTCAACAAAATATGTCATAGCATATAAAAAATATCTTTACGTAAATATATCTCCATATTCATTTATTCTAAATTAAATCTCAATGTTCCGTTTTCTTACGTACTATTTTCACTTGATAAAGGCATTTTCAAAATTGGCGACGACGAATCTCTCAACCAGCGACATTGTAACTCCTTGTAATTTTCAACGTTAATTGATTTAGAGAAATGTAACATATTCAAGTATTATAAGGCCTAGTGTCTAGAGTATGGCAGGGGAGAATAGAAGGAAATATCAGATTAGTAAAAGAAAATATTTCAAGTAAAGGCGAATGAGCCGAAATTACATAGGTATTCTACATTGAAATAGACTCCGTTATCTTGCAGTGTTGTCATGATTTTTTAGTAACAATTGCATATCATCCAGTGTACATAATTGTAATAATGATGAGATTTTGACTCGACATCAGTATAAAAACTGATCGACGTATCGAAAGTCTAGAAAAAATCCTTAGTGCATCAAGATAACGAATTCAATCGGTTACTTTGTTCTGTAATATATTAGCATGGTAGTAGTAGGTACAGTGGCAGGTAGGAGAACATGTCGAGAGGAAGAAACAGTGGTCTGTAAAACCGACTTTCTGAAATCTTTGGCAATCACATTATTGTTATCATATCATACAACGAGTTCGTAAAATTATTTACAAATATCACTTATGGAATTTATATTTACATAAAACAACAATTAACAACATTATTTAGTGGATCTGATAATGTGAACAAACGACGTATAGCGCCGGTCATAGTCATACATATAAAATGCTATATCTGTATGTATATGTATATAGATTTCTTGCTGTACATTATATCTACAATTACAAATAGAATTCGGATATTACATCCCAAGGCACATAGTGATCAAATTGCACTGAGTCAGAAGCCTGTATAGGCTGATACGCTGAGTATGATCGCATTTTAAATAAATAAGCTCGATTTAAAATTGTGCGTTCGACGTTAGCTTTCAAAATTTGCTTATTTTTTTTCATCATCGATACTTTTTCAACAATATAGTCAGATATAAGATATACCTTAGAAACTATCGTTTTAAAACACATTAAAAAATAGCTGCATTCCTTAAATTCGATCCCAATTAGTCAAAAAATTTAACATTAACATACATAACAACGAGGCGTACACCTTTCACTCCGAAGGCACTCAGTGGCACAATTAGAAATATAAATCAAAATTTTCAAAACATTAAGTAACATCTTTTTTTTTTTCAACAACAAGCCTAACATTATAATTAAATCCGTGTTAAAAGAGACCCCAAGGGGTAATTCTGGCTACCCACCCTAGAAAATTTACCTCATAATCACCCATGCCAACAGTCCATGTCCGAGAATCCACCTTTCCATGTCATTGTATATCTGTATGGATAAACATACGCGAATCTTCCGACTATTCACCTGGGGTGGATTCCTAGCATAGACAGCGGAAATGAGCCACCCCACGTCCACCAGCGACGATAAAGGTTATGATGGTTGTACCGTGTATTCCATAGGAATGTACTGGGGCTGTAGCAGGGTGAGTTATGTGGGCTCGGCCTTGACGCGCGAGACGGCGGCGACCGCGGCACGGGCCTCGTCCGGGAGCCGCTCGGGGTTCGTCAGGATGTCCGTGCTGGTGCACAGCAGCCGCAGGGAGTTCAGCACCGCTGAGACGACATACATTATTATTAACATTCATCTCTAAAAAATGTAAACGTAATACAATTCTGGGATAGAATGTTAACACGCAAAGAAGAAGAGTGGGGTGAATAAAACCTTACACACATACTCCTTTAAAATGTACTAGGGGACGGCCTGCGATTTCATTCGCGTACTTTCAGCATTTCATACACAAACTATAACACCCTCTATATAGCGACGCGTCCCACAGGATCGGCATAAAAATCTTAAGTTGGTCTTAAGCTATCTGTCCACCTATTTTCTCTGTCTAATCGGTTCAGCCTCTCTTGATTTATAAATAATGGAACTAACGCGACTTTCTTTTACATATACAGTTACGGTTCGATTCCCGGTTGAAACTAGCAAAATTTAAAAAAAGTTTTAATGAAATGAAATGAAATTGAAATGAAATTCTTTATTTAAAGGTTACATGCTTCAAATAAATGGCACTGTTCCCGCTATAGGTGATGCAGTTTTGTTTCTTTTTAAAAAAAAAAGGAATGTTTCCTTTCAGTAAAATGAGCTAACTAAAGGACTTAAAGCAGTTCCCCTCCAGGGCCCATAACTTTTTTCCACCCATAGATTTTGTATATCTATTTTTCCACCACCCACCACTTACTTGACAGCGGCACTCCTCTACGAGACGAGGGTCAGACGGTCATCGTTCCGTTAATAGCCGTATAAACCAAATCGATAAGAAGAGGCAAGAGGATCGAGTAACCGGACTAAACGCTAGTAAGGCGAAGAAGTAAAAGACGCTAAGGAATATACCTACCGGGTCTCATCTCGACGAGGCTGCAGTGCTGCTCGGCCCACAGCAGCGTGGAGCGCACGAGGTCGGCGGAGGTGGCGCACGACACGCACGCGCAGAACGACTCCAGCAGACCCGTGCCCACTACGCTAAACTGAATGCAGTGATTCAAGGAAATGTAGTCTCTATAAAAAATTATAGTTGGGGTCGGGTATTTGAGGATAATATTGAACAGTTATGGTATCTTTAAAAGTTAAGTTAAAAACAATACCTTAAAATTTTCAAGATGGAGACGAAAAGCGGATCGATTAAGCCGATAATTCGGTCAATATTTAAAACTGTAAGATATTATCTAAAAGAAAGGAAAGAAGATGGAATGAAAAATAAAAGAACTAGATAATGCATTTGGCACGACAGACTTTATCGTCAGTTGAAACAGTTTGAAAATATCCATAAATAGGTCTATTAAAACAATATTACAGATACATTCCTGCACAAAGAAAAAAATTTAAGATTTGTGATTACATACACAACTTAAAAAAAAGAACCGACTTCTTACCTAGTAGTCGCCCCTAGGATTTTTTAAATTTCCCCAATTTCCATATGTTAGATTTGCTTATCATGGGACCATCTTTGAAACATCTTCTTACAACAAAACAAAAAAAAAAGAATCATCAAAATCTGTTCATAAACGTCGAAGTTATCCACGAACAAACGTGGAACCGAGAGAGTTCTTTTATGTAGTCGCTTAAAAAGGATACCAGCCAGTACTTCCAGTTGTGCTGCGTGCGCGCGGCGACGTGTCGCGCGAACATCTCCCGCAGGCGGCCGGCGCGCGCGCGCGACACCGGCGCGCCCGTCGCCGGCAGCAGCGAGTGGCAGTTACTGGAACCGTGCAACCGTACACCATGCTTTACTATTGCTGCCAACACTCACCTCAACCCTATTTCAACTTACAACGCTTTAACTATATTCATACAACTAAAAATTTATTGTTTACTGAATAATTCTGAAACATGCACAATATCAAAAAATAAATAACACAATAAATTATTGAGTATTGAGTATCTTTTTTACACGTCAAGAATATGTGTAATAATAGAAAATGACAAACCACTGAATTGTTTACACATTCATGATCAGTAACATCGTAAAAAAACAACTCTACCAGGTACAAAATGTTAGTTCACATGAAGTCAAAGGGTAGTCTTAAGTTTGTAAAATTTTAGTAGTAAAACTACTAAACAGACTTCAACGAAACTTGGTGGGTAGATAAACCTGGATTAGGGCCTATATTTCGTTCCGTAGTTCCCATAGGAACGGAATAAACCGCGAGTAACATCGCGGAGCATGACTGGATATATGTTATTTAGATACTCACGATATAGAGTTGTTGAGACATTCGATTTGTGTACGCAGGTTCTCCATCTCCTCCTTGATTTGGTTTCTTTCGGCTTTCAATTGTTTTATGTACTCTGCTCCTTTATGCAGCATTGCAGCTTTACTGATCTGAAATGGATACTCTATTTATACTTGATGGTTAAAATCAATGCGTGAAGTAGCTGAGTCACGAATTTTGACTCCGGAGGCTGGATGGCGCAATATTCTATAAAAAAACACACACACTTCCAGTGTATCCTATGAAACTTCTTTGGAAAATGGGAAGATTATCTCAAATGGTACTGAGGTACGAAATACAATACTTTCTGTATTTAGAACATCTAAAGCTGCATTCTGTTTTTGCATCCGGTAGTCTGTTTCCTGCGCAGTATAGTCTGCGTAACTTCAAGGCAAGCGTGCTTCACGTTAGACCGCATCGCCACACGGAATAGGATTCTGGTGTACCCCTTCCCATTTACAATTTAAAAAACATACCATAGACAGTCATAGTAAATAGAAAGACATACCTTAGCATTAGGCGTGTTGTTCAGGTGTGGTATGAGGGCCTGTAGCGTGTCGAAGCCGGTCTTGATGTTGTAGCGGCGCTTCTGTTCCGCGTGCATGTGTACCCGGCGGGCCTCGCGCGGGGACCCGGGGGACAGCGGGGGGGATGTCGCCGGGGACATTCCGGATATGCCCGGCTGGTGAGGTGTAACATTGTTATCAAGCTGTACGATATCATACACTTTTTACCGCCATGTCTTATACCGCGTGTAAAAGCACCCCGAGCAATGCTCTTAGAAAGGTTGTTTTGACAGCAGAATGAACAACTTTCAGACATCTTTTGATAGACATTTTTTGGATAAGTAGATTACATTTTGTACGGAGATATTTTTTTTTTCGTTACAACAGCATTGTCGCTATAATAAGTCTAAGACCATTGCTCGGAGTCCATTTACACGCAGTATGTCAGATACATCAGACCAGTGCTTATCATTTAATGGTCAAAATGTCAATTGATGCATTAGTAAGTGCGGTAGTGCCGGTGTCACGTGATGCTCGGTTACTTCCAGTAAAACAAAGTAGGCCGGGTGCCACAAAAGAAATTTTATGAAAGCAACAGTTGAAAATATCCAATGCAGAAACAAGATGGGTTGGTGATGTGGATGAAATATCATGAAAGGCAAATACCATAAAAGAGAAGAGAATAATCAGTATGATTCAGGGGTCCGTTTAGCCCACAAAATTTAAGCCCGCGGGCTAAATTGATCACATACATGTTTGTGAGTAGTCATAGTCATTCATGGTACATACATGCGACCTATTCATTCATGGTACGTAGGTCATGGTAGTTCATTCATGGCTCGTACAGCGAGCTAAGTTATTCCTTTGAACAACTTTATGGGAGCACTAAAAACGCGAATTTTTTCAATTTATTTTTCTCCGTTCAGAGCCTACGTAACTTGCAAAGCTTTTGTACCCTTTTCTTGTTATTAATAGCATTCTTAGTGCACTGCGGGCCGAGTCGACCACGAAGACAAAACGTATTTGGTCAATTTAGTCCGCGGGCTCAAATTTTGAGGGCTAAGTTGACCCTGGAATCGTCAGTATATATGTACGTGACAACCCTCAGTGTAATGGCACTAGTTTTGCTTAACCCTAAAAATTGGATAATCTATTGGAACATCAAGATAATTAGTCAGGTTGCTTCAATTTCACTGTGAAGCGTAAGTAGCACCATCTGCAACAAGCTTTGTGTTGTCTTCGTTATCGGTTGTAATTTTCTATGAATGTGTCGCATTCCAGTGTGTAACATTAATGTGGCAGATACTAAATTATTGAGACAGAGGGCAAAGATAAATAGTAAAGTAGATGGTGGAGCTTACATGGTGTGGCGAGAGGTCTGTGGAGCGCGGAGAGCGCGCGGCCTCGCCGCCCTCGCTCAGCTTGTACACGCTCTGAGCTGTACGCACAATACACAATATAGTTAGGAGTAAGCTGCGCCTTTAGTAAGTTGCATAAGGAAATCATTATCACCGTCATTAGATAAGTGACGTCCTCTGTTGGCCGAACACCTCCACAAATGATTTCCATGATCATTTGGGGAAAAAATCCAATAATCCCAATAATAGTTCCCTCGGCGACCTCTTACGATCCCCACGACGGGGCTGGGGCGATGACACATGTATTCTATTCACCGACACCACACGACATTTCAATAAATGGTATTCACAGTTGATTAGACTTTAGAATACACTTGCTACTTGTTCACTTATTATTATTATCATATGAGATCTTCATCATCGGCCCATATTTCTCCATTGCTGGACATATGCCTCTCCAAATGCACACCACTGTGATATGTTTGCGGCTTCTCGAATCCAGCTTCTGCCAGCCATCTTGCGCATATCATCAGTCCACCTTGCCAGAGGACGTAATACACTCTGTTTGCCGAGACGCGGTCTCCACTCCACATAAGAATTGGACAGAAGTAAAAAATAATGTGCGGTTATTATCTACTTCTAAAAATAATAATCAAGTATACTGACAGTGTTGCGTAGCCAACAGCTGCGCCAGCATGACAGAGGCCTGTGGCAGCGCAGGCTCGGAGGCGACGGAGTGCAGCGGCGGTGGGCGGCGCCCGCCCTCGGGCCCGCTCGCCCCGCCCACACCGCCGCCCTCCACCAGCGCGCTGGACGACGACGATCTCGAGCGCAACCGCTGCGGAGGCTCCTCACGCGTCTATACAGTGAAATGTCAACTTATTAGTTACGATCTGTAGGGCTCCCTCAAGCTTTCAATCCTCACCATAATATTTAATGAAAATGGTTAGTTGTAGTTGATATGGATTCGTACTTTGATGCGTAAGCGTGAATTACACTAGCTAGCTACGTTCTACATAGTATTTAGTAATATTTTTCTTTTCATCTGTGTGTTATGTCTAAATAAATAAGTGTCAATGTACGAGTAAGTATTTTAAAATCAGGTCAGAAGATTTTGTGTGAAATGTCCGGGGATCGAAGTATCAATATGATCCACCACCTGAGATATTCCTCTCGGTTCCAATCTCCGAATTTTACGTCGTTAAAAAGGAGTTTGACGAAATGTATAATTCTAATCTACTTAGGTACATTAACTTCATTTGTCTGGCAATTGCGATAAGGAACCTTATCTTTTTTATGAAATACGCCTCTGATTTTAAACTTCCCCTACATAAAATCCATCCTATACCGTTTATGTTTACCGATTCCTCGAAGTATCATATTAAAGATTCAGTTTCATAGGTTTCTTTTAAAATTCGCACATGACAATTGCAAAATCTGTGAAATGTGCCTAGTTGATAACGGACTGCTTATCATTTATGCGACTATTGCGTAACAACTTCTCGACTTTTTAGGTACATTTCACGATGATAACGTGCTTCGTATCTATATTGTAATCGCACAGAATAGCACTATAAAGATACGCCCATTTTTTTATCCAATGGTAAAATTGATTGCTATAAGTTGTACGTAACTAGCGAACGCGACAGATGTTTACCTGTTTAAACTATGAATATTGATTCTGATTGATTCTGGAGTAGTATAAATTTCCGTGCTATCTTACATTTTTCATGCATAGGAACGTTCTGACAATAAATAAAGAATACAAAAGAAAAAATATTGGTCAAGCCGTTCACGCGTCATACTATGACCAAGTGAAATAGGCATACCGATTACTAATTTTCCGCGTAATTTACCAATTTTTTTTTCATAAGAACCTTCTCCTGACATAAATCATCATTATCATCAGCCCATATTTGTCCTGACATTAATAACAGAAAGAATAAGAGAAATAGGTGCAACCGTTCTAGAGTTTTGCGCTTAGCATTTAGCGATTTATTTTTTTATTACAGATATAGAATTTACGTTACGGTCAACATATTCTCTTAGCCTTACTACCATTGTGTCAGCAAGAGCACGTGAATAACGCTGGTACCAGCGGCACGTCACCGCTTAGCGTGACTACTCGACCGTGTTATTAATAATTTTAGACAGACAAGAAAGCTTACAATTTCAAAATCAATTGCTGTTGAAGTTTTGCACGTATGGTTCATCTTTTTGAAATAACTATTACAGATATGATAATCAGAATAATGTGCTTAGGGAAATCTTATCAGCTACGTGACACAGTCCGTTCCATCAGTGACATACACAAATATTAAAGATAATATAGAAATTCATTCCAAAATTACGATACAAAAGGTTTTTTATTTTTCTTAGGCAGGTGTTAGGAAACTTACATTCCTATCTATTATATTGACACACGAAATACAAATAAAAACAAGATTTACAAGAGCAATTAGAGCTTTATGTCAAGCGTATATGCGAAAAAATGACAAGCCTCTCGTCACGTATAGTCAACATTAACGACATAATCACTTAGCAGCCATGCACACTTAATAGGCCTACATCATTATTAAAAATCGATCGACTAAACATAGATTACTGACCCTGGGTGGTGGATGCCGCGTGTCCTGGATTGTGGTGATGGACCAGTCTGGGTTGAGCTGAGAGCCGATAGGCAAACTGCTGGACCGATAGCTCTCTTTGCTGGGTGCTGTCAAGGTCACACGACTACTGCTGCCTTGAACCTGCTGGAATGAGAATTCCGTAATGGTATATTTAAGTAATTTACTAATTTAATCCTCTTTATTTTTATACTGAAGATTTGTGGAATAGAATTGTACGAAATACATTGAAATTGGGTTCAAGGTACTTCGTACAAGCATACTTCACTAAAATTTACGATCTTTAAGTTTCAAAGTCATAGTTTAGTTCAGTTCTTTTATACCCTAAAACATTCGTACAAACTGACCGATTTGCTGATTTATAATATGATGCTTAAACCTAGTGCGTGCATGCGGACCTGCTGTGGCGGCGCGGGCGCGAGCGGCGGCGAGGGCATCTTGAAGGAGCGCGGCGCGGCGGGGCTCTGCGGCTTGGCGCGGTAGGGCTCGGCGGCGGCGGCGGCGGCGGCGGCGGGCGCCAGGTAGTGCGGCGCCGGGTAGGGCGGCGCGCTGGGCAGCTGGCTGCTGTAGTGCGCGATGCGCGGCCGCGGCTTGCTGCGCTCGTACCCGCTGCGCCCCGACACTATCGTCGGCGTGTACTTCGCCAGCGGCTGCTGCAGCAGCGACACCGTCTCCGGCGCCGTTTGCGACGGTGGAATGACTGCAATTTATTATACGCTGATAACACTCTATTACACATTCGACATAATGAAAACCATATTCAATACAGAAAACAGTAGATACCTGTGGGAAACTTATAACTAGTAGTAGTTTCTTGGTGAGCGAGCTGTTTTGTCGGTGCACCGAACTGCAACCGCTTGCCGCCGCCGTAGAAAGTGGCGTCCATGGGCGGCTGCTGCTGCTGTGCCTGCTGGGGGTGGTGGTGCGGCGGCGGCGGCGGGCGCGCGGGCAGCGGCGCCGCGTAGCCCTGCGCCGGCGCGTCCAGCGGGCCCGGCTGCAGCTCGCCGGGGAACAGGCGCGCGCCGTCGTACGACATGGCGGCCTGAAGCGAATGCTCGTGCTTCACCATCGACGGCGGCAGCTGACTCACCATCTGACCAGAGTTCGTAGCCTGCGACGCTGCAAGCCCCAATTGCAGTGTTACATTTGAATGCTTCTTAGAAAACACACATTAATTTAGTACAATAGGTAGTTAATAATTTACCATAATACAAATATGAGAAACAACTCACAGTGTATGGACATCTGGGCGGGCGGTATACTAACAGAAGTCATGTAGCCGTGGTTGTAGGAGTCCACCATTTGTCCGCGGTACATGTTCTGTTCCGCCACCGACGGCTCCTCCGGCACGGGTGGCAAACGCGGCGTTAGGATATCCGATAACGCTGTAATATTTTTTTAAACTATTAGCCTTAGCCTGAACTTCAAAAAAAAAACGAAACTTAAACAAGAACAAAATTGCAATAGTATTACAGAGTCTTTCAGTATAATTATATTTAAAAAAAAAATTGCATTTTAATTGGGTACCTTACCGTGCAGTGGTTCTAACGTGTCCATAAAGTCGTCTAGATTTGGCTGCAACGGACCCAGGCTAGGTTGAATGAAATCAGCTAGACTCGCTCCCCTTGCTGAAAATAAGTAAATAATTATGCATAGTTCTTTCAGTTTCTTAAAATGAATTCACACTAATGCCGCTTCTCAAAAGTATAAGTACAGCATATTTCTCTTAACATAATAGGTGTGAGGTAGAAACGAAGAAGGAATTAACAGTCTTAACTTGGTACGTAAGGTAAATTCTAGAGAGATGAGAAAAGAAGGGGTCTATTTTTCGATGTGATAATGAAGACTTTAAAAAAAGAAAGAGATAACTATGCAGGACTCAAAACAAGACTGTTTCTAGGGAAAATTTACTGTTTTAATTACGTGAACAAACCAAGAAAACGAAGACGCAAAGAAACAACATTCCTATTTAACAGTTACCTATCTCCCTGGTGTCGGGGAATGCGAACGGCTGGTGGCTGGAGATGGTTGAAAAGAGCGTGTCACTCATGAAGTTGAGGTAGTCCTCGTCTGTTAGCATGGCGCCCGCCAGGTCGCTGCATTGGGAGAACGACTCCGCCGTGTCCATGTCCGAGATCTGATGGAAAAAGTCTTCAATTTAGCTGGTGTGGTAATACTTCAAGATTAACAAAATAGCTATAATTGATTTTTGTTTAATACTGAACAGACACTAGAAATAAAGTGGTTTAAATAATGTCCCTCGTGGATCATACTTACTGTATCTTGGACAGAAGTGTCCCCCTTGCCCAGGAGTCGCATAATGTGAAACATACGCCATTTTTTATATTCTGCTATAACCGCCTCAGCTCTTCTCTTCCAGTACTTTCCTTCTAATATTGTTGTCTGGAAAGAAATAAAGATTGTTACATACCAATGGGGATAGAAGACAAAATAATATATGCATACAAGACCGCCTTTTGATACCAACCTACCCTAGGTTGAGGCATGTGCTATATCTTCGCACATTTCAAAAATAATTTACTAATTTACTGACGAAGTCAAAAAGTTACCTCAACGTATGAGAATTGAACTCGGAAAAATAGATGATTTAGTACAAGCCCTCGAATTCAGAACTTTTATCCGGAAGTTGGGAATCCTGATAACAACGCTGACCACAGCCACTTCTTTCTAAATAAATTATAAATATTTTGGTGTTTTACCTCGGGTTTGACGTGAGTGTCCACGTCGAGCGGTGATGCGAACTGACACACCAACGTGTTCTGTTTCTTTATAACTGCAAAAGCAAACAATATCACACTTAGAATACTGATTTCCTGGATCATTCTTAATCTTAGTTTTGACAGTGAGTACGAAAATGGTGCAATAGTTTATGAAATTATTTTTACGTTATAATATGCTAATCGTTGGAATAAGATAGACCTGGTGTATTCTGCTAGTTATCGAAGTACACTTGAATGTTCTATTACTGCATATGAAAATAGAAAAACCTTCTATTATATGTATAAAAAATAATTGCTGTTCGTTAGTCTCGCTCACACTCGTGGGCTGGACCGATTTAGCTAATTTTGGTCTTAAATTATTCGTGGAAGTCTAGGGAAGATTTAAAAGGTGTATTTCTTCCAATACACGAGGTACAAATCTTCCTACGGCAAAGAAGTGTTTGCCGGGACAGCTAGTATATAATAATAATGAACGAACGAGTACCGTATTTTTTCTTTGCGCTTTATGTATTTTATTCATAATTTTTTATTTTTATATAAATCTACTTTTTCTAAAATATCTAGAGCTACATTACGGCTGCAATATTTATGTCTGTGTCTGTGCCTATGACTAAGTAACGAAAAGAATTTAAAAAAAATACTTTGTAAAAAAATGTCTGCTGTTTACAAAAATAAGCAAAGACCTATCTTTCAGGCGTGTTTCGCGGTTTGAAAATCATAGCAATGGTATTTTTTATTGAAGTCTTAGGATTTCAATTGTTTTTCTCTATCATTCCGCATCGCTACGAGCTGAAGAGCAAGATACTAAACTTCGCATTCACCTTGCTGGCGCAAAGCAATTGATATTTGGTGGTTTGGTGGTTGCAAGTGGTATTTTACGCTTATCCATGTCTAAATTTCGGAATAATTTGATTTTCATATAGCGGTTATCCATTTCGTATCGATCATTGGATCCAAGAGTAAAAATAAAATCCTACTAGGATCCCATGGGATCTAAAAGGAAAAATAAACGTCTTTCGATCCTCATGGGATCCAAGTTCCCGGAGGGTATTGAGGATAAGTAATCCCTTAAAGGACCTCTAAAATACCTTAGCGGAAACTCAAAATTGGACGAATTTGATTAATTGTACTAAAATTAGGTTTATTAAAACCATGTTTTTTTCAGACAGCCAAATATACAGAGCGTTACAGATTGTACAAAAACGCGGGGTCTTCCACGATTTTGTTATGCATCAAACTTAGAATTTAATTCAAAATTATAATATTTTACGAATATTATACCGAACGATTACCTAGACAACCTGAGGAGATCGGAGAATAATCAAGAGGTCACAACTATCTGCAAATGACACCCATCAGTAAACAACATACCAAGACAAGACATAATGTAAAGCAACATTTATCACCACTAGGCTATCATAGTGCTGATGAAATGTCATTGACCACTGTCTGTTTATCCAGCGTATTGTTTGCTCGTTCAACGTGTTACACGGACGAGACTTAGAGCTATACTCTATAAGACACAGTTATAAATAAACGATGCAATAAGTGGGCTCAAGAGCACTACGCCAATACCAATCCATCCTGCTCGAGCGACCGGTAATTTCCGAGTAAGCCGCGACATACATGCAATTATCAACCCTATAGTGGGTATGATAAGATAACAATTCGCTTCTGTAATATAATAAATCTGTTCATTAATCTCATAGCACGATAAGTAGTTTACGTAGCTATGCGAATAGTCTTTATACATTGCGGTAGTAATGATAATCATATGTGCAACATAAGGGGAGACACCTACTAGGGTTCGAACTATATATAGATCAATAGACCGACGCACCGCATCTCATCTTAAATACGTATAGATATATAGATTCACAATCAATAAAGTTAATAAAACTACTCAATTATGCAAATGTACGTATACACTGTTGTAGTTGCGTAGTTAAATTCCATAGAATACGTCATGTTGAATATAACCATCAGGATCTTTAGACAGGCCGTTTTATTAGTATTACATAGTCACAATAAGTAATACATAGTCGTCGTTATGTAATATATTATCGTTAATTTACACAGCGGCGTGTTTTTTTACGATTTTACTATAACTACGAGCTTAGCGACGACAGTTTGATTCGCCAAACAGAAACCATGTTTGTTTTAAAATAATAAACTGGAAATTAAAAGTATGTTTTAAACTTTTAAATGAATGCCGGATATTAAAAGTAGGTGTAGACTAAACAAACTTTATAGATAAATAAAACCTCAAGCAGCAGGTGGTTTCATATAGATACCAAACAACTAAATAAACAACCGCAAGACAAAGACCCACTAAAATGAGCTATTAGAAGAATCAAGTTCGTAGTGAAAATATTGAGTAACTCCTCCCATTCGTTCTATACAGAGTGTAAAAGGACCCCGAGCCATGGTCTTAGAAATGTTGTTGCGCTGGTCAATATGAACAACCGTTACTATGGAGACAACGTGGGGAAATAAAAAAAAATCCAATCCCCATATAAAATGTCATCTCCCGAGGCGAAAAATTGTCTTTTGATGGAGATGAAATTATTTTTTTTGCGTTTCCCGCATTGTCGCTGTAATAAAAGTGGTTGACGAGCCCAACAACGTTTCTAAGATCATTGCTCGGGGTCCTTTTAGACGCAGTATAAAACATGTGGTTATTGAACAAATTTTGTCTGTTCGTCCGTGTCTTTTTCTCTCCTCAAAAAAATAAATTTAAAAAAAAGTGGGAAAAAGAAATTTGGGACGGGGCTTTAATACCGAAAGGTGTTGATGATTTTCGACACAACCGTGTGATTGGTCATCGGTGGACGGCGGCGACGGCGGTGTGGTGATATATTATGTAAAGGAGCGATCTTCAGAGGTGATCTCTAGCTAGTCACCCGCGTGGTCGTGGCCGATCACAACATCGGAACGAATCCGAAATAGCATAGTGAGTCCGACAGCTACCTACACTTTTATAGGCCTCGCAATACAGTAATTTACATTATTTATAAACAACAGGAAAGGAATCGGCCCGCGGCAATGAACCGCCACAACAAAATAAACCAGGTTAAAATGCTCATTATAATAACTATGTAGCTACTATATTAACATAAAAGAGTCGTTGCTTTAAAAAAGATATAAAAATATATTTAAACAAATAAATATAGAATCGAATCGCAAGTCTAAGTCACGGGGGAAAATACAGTTTTATAAATCACATTCTTGGAAACTACATCGATCGTAACAAATGACACAGGTAATAATATGAAATAACTTACACTGCATGTGCCAGCACCTCCATATAACGTTGTTCAGTCGGATTTTGTCCTTCCAGCGAAGTTTGATACCTTTGAAACGATTCCATTTTGGTGATGTTAGTTTTTGTCTGAGAAATAAATAAAAATAGCACACTTATTTAAAGTCAATCCAACATATTCTTACCATGCTGTCTCCTCGATTGCCGTGTCACATACAAACATAAATAAAATTACAAGTATTCTTAGCTAAACTAGTAGTAACTACAAATGTCCTTGATTTCACTAGGAATATTTTCACAAATAAATAATGGGGAATCATGTTGGTAAACTATTTATTATTTCTGTACAAAGATAAATTAGAAAGCGAAGAACAGGTGCTGATAGAAGAGCCCAGACTTCGACTTACGCGTCTCTCTGTGTAAAGTTGTTTATCAGACATTATCAATATGTGGAGTTGAGCCTTTTCAAATAATATATTGATAATAGACGCGACTGTATCTTATCGTCTGCGGCGACTGACATCTATGTTTATAGCTAAATTAAAGTTTACTGTACGTAAGTAAAATATGAGATCATTACGAAAGGAAGTGTAATGATTTTATTCAATTTGGAAAAAAATATACCTATTAGTATTTATTATCTTAAGTAAAGTTAATATATTTCGGCCTTTTACTCTCAAAGTAGTTTAGGCAGGAGCACTGGCTAAGTAAAATGCCCACGTGTTAAGTGATGGGACCATGGGTGTTATGTAGTTCACATACCTTGTGGTCACGCACCATCAAGATATTTTTTCTTTACTGCAAGTACCTAGGTACAAACGTTGCGTATTTATACATGCCACATTATTGCACTGTGCATTACTTAAAACAAACGCTGTTAAGATTGCTAAAGGCAGAAATTATAGCTCAGATGATTTACTCCAGGTTTCCAAGACAAATTCTAGATAATTCAAGTTACTCAACGAACATGCAATATATACACACCCACCGTCGTAACAATAACTAGAAAATAAATATATTCTAAAAAATGTATCTAACTCTAACTAATTGGCACAAATGCTAGTAGTAGGTACGTAACATGTTTTTAACAATCGCGAAAAGAGGAAGAATAATGGTATGAGAGCAGATTTGACCTTCTACAACGTCCTCTATTATGGGCAAATAATTTAAACTTACAAGAATAAAAAAAAACATGTGTTAGGTATAAATATCTATCACACATAAGATACTCTTTTGTGATATACAATTAGTTGTGTACCAAATACTACGATGACTTTGTACATTCAAATTTGCAAAAACTGAATAAAAACTATATTCGCGTAATTTGAGAGTACAAACTTACCTTTAGAATAATACTAAGTAATTAAATCATCATGAGTTAAAAGTGCGCAATTTCAGACGAATTCACATAATAATATGTAGCTATGTCAAAGGGTCAAACACAATAAATTATTTTAAGTAAGCTTCATATAGTTACACTTAAATAACTGAGATAACAACATATTGACAGATAACCTTAATTAAGTGTATTTAAGTTTGCCCGATTTCTATACGATGTTTAGCGTCAAATATATTGTATTTGCATTAGTAAAATAATGAGAGACTGGCAGGTAATAATATTAGCAGTACATTATTATTATACTCGTACCCATGTCAGTACTGTATGTTGCATAATCATCCACCGAAATCTGTATTTCTAGCGATGCCGTAATAATTCTTCATCTGTAAAATCGGCCTTTCGATAGTATCGTACTTCAAAGTAATATGATATGATGACTATTGAATTTAAATAGATCGATAGATCGTCATTGCTGTGGCAGTCTGCGCCAATATCGATAAAAAAATATGAATATGCATACTATCGGAAATATGAATATGCATACTATCGGAATTTCTTCCAAAGTCCTTAAATTATGGATAATACAAAATACATAAAGTTTGTCACATTGTCTCAGGATCATAGCAAGTGATAGATTGTCTCTGACTACCCCTTCAAAAACCTGTACTGAACTAAACAAAGAGATTGTCGCGTACAGTTGGCAAGCGGAATTTACAATCTATATTATTATGTGTTAGATTAGATGGCATATTACGACGTTGCTTACTGTAGGTACAGTAAAATAATGCTTCACAGCTTGCGAAGAAACCATAATCACAAGCATCTGAGATCCATTTGTTTACCTTCAGTACAAGTTTAGGTGGCAAAGACAAACCTTAGTGTTTACACAAAAATATGAAGTGAAGAATGTGTATTTGAATTTTATGTCATAATAAAAAACCTTTAACTATACAAATTTGACATTGTTTGTCTGTCTATACTAATATGCTGCACCATTTGGTCAGTTGGTCCATTGTAAACTACCTACAAATAATATATATTTCCTTTCAAGTTACTAACGAAGAAACATGTCGAGGAAATACAAGGCACATTAGTACTTTAGCTGACAGTGAGTGACTTTATGAAAATTACTACTAAACTTCTTATTGACTCCTAGTACTGAATATTAATATAATGAGTATTCTATAAGCTGCAAACTGTAGCTACTTATATCATTAAATAATTAATGTAAATTAACCTAAATTCAAATTTAATTGAAAGTATGAGATTTAAAGTAAAAAAAAAAATATTTTTTTATAACATATTTCTTTAAAAATCTTTTCTTCTGGCTATATATTGTGGTTTCCTAACAAATAGATGTACCCAGGAACTGCTTCTGTTTATTTGGAAGTAATAATACTCAAATACTGCCATCATATGAAGAAAAGATGCAAAATTATAATGTTTATATATAATTTGTTTATTGTTTGGGCATATGTGCTTTATTAGTTCGGATTAGTCTAGTAATAAAGCACATTGTTATTCACATGAAAGTAAATGTAAAGTTACAATGTTTGATTATATGACAGTAGAATAATGTTAAGTATTACACTACATTTGTGATATGGTGTAAAGGCAAAATTTTAATGCAATTGATAAATAAACACACATTACTATTCAATAGCAGTGAGGAAGGTGTTGGATATTACAATTGCTAGGCCATTTCTAGCTGACAACTGGGTACTTAATAGACAGACAATGAAATAAATAGTAATGATTACATGTAAAATACAAAGGCTGTAATTTTACCTACTAGTAACCTACATGGCAAGGTTGTTAAAATTTAAATGCAAACTAATTTATGAAAAACAAATATTCACAAACCCGGCAACAATTTTCATTGTTTACTTTTGGATTGTGGAAATTGTCCATATTTTTGTCATGAATGTCATATTTTCAAATAGAGTATTTAACATTAATTGACACAGTAGTAAAAAACTCTGTGAAATAATGTCATGGAAACATACCCATTCAATCTCTTACTGTCATCTAGAATCTAAATTGTAACTAAATATAACTTATACACAAATTAGTGCTGTGTGCGCTATAGAATGCTTTATATGCCATCCTTCGGCTACCAACTTAACACTCTAACCATAATATTTATAAAACTGTCAACTAATTAGACAATGTTTTAACTTTTTATAATTTCAGTGAAATCAATAGATAGTTTTTTACTGAATATATATGTGTTGTAACAATAAATCGGCAATGTGCTTGATCCACTGTCATGAAAAATGTTCATGAACTATCAAAAATATAATGGAAACAGGGAAGAAATAATGATCACTTGTAAGTACTTCAATTATATGTTAATACTATTTATCATTTACTTACTTGAACTTAAAATAAATTATTGTACAAATTTTAAATAAAAAAAGATGCAAAATTACATTTTTGCACAGTTGTTTAAAACATTCAGTAAAATACTTTATTGATAAATATCCTTACTTCTATTAAATGTTTATGTGTAATACAGTCTGTTTATCAAGTAAAATGACCTGTCTTTGGTATAAAACGAGTTGACCTTGTCTTATCTTTACAACCTAAACAAGAATCAGATAGATATGTGAAAGAAATCCATTTCCTCAATTCACTTACACAATTATAGCAAAAACAGTAATATCAAGTACAATGCTAATTTCTCATCTACTCACCTATATGCGAGAGTCATACATTTGAAGAGCTTTGTAAGCGAAGTTTCAATGGAAAGTTGTTGATGTTGAGGTTTTATTTTGTCAAAACGATTGCACGGTAGTGGTGCACCAGGACTGTTATATGTAGAGATGACAGTTACTTTCTGTGCATTTTGTTCCTCATCGAGAACAGGAACAGCCAAATCATCAAATTCATCCTGAGCTTCTGCTTCGAAGTGCGACACCATAAAATGACCAGAATGAATGGATTCCTTTCCTTGTCGTGCTTGTCGCCTTTCTACGTGCGTCATTGTGAATTGTAAATGTTAACCAGCAAGCACTTATCTACTTATTGTTACAAGTCACTTCACGATTAATCCAACATCAAACTGAACCATATTTTTTCCAGTTAGATTGCTTATCAACTCTTTTCACATTGTTTTTTCCACACTGCTAATGCGTATGACAACTATGACACTAATGACTTTAGATTTTATTTCTGTATCTTGGGCATGGAATAGACAAATCAAGATATTCCATAACAGTACACAATTTGGCTGCTATTCTATTTCGTCCTTTACACAATGTCCACACACTGAAAGTACATCCACATACATTATTGTTATCTAATAAAGAACATACGAAGTAGTACACGCATATGAAGTAGCACATCGTAACTGGCTGTAAGACTAAATTGCTTTTGTCTTTTCAAGACGGAGATAATTTTAAAACAACATTAGCTAAATGTCAATAGCAGACCTGTATGAATCTTGTTTGACACCAAAGCAACTGTTTGTTTTTCTGATTTTTTTCCTCTTTTATTCGTATCGCGCCAACAATAAAACTACCTCCTACCTATTTTTTTCCGTATTTTCCAATCACATAATTACATTACAGTTATCACTTATCCTTACTGTAGGTATTATTTAGCACACAAACACAAACAATTAATGTGTGTGTGCTTTGAAAATGATAATTGGTTTTGGGTAGTTGTACATTTTCGTATTTTACCCAGTAAGCAATAATTGTTCACATTCGCTATGGATTCACCAAATACCAGATCGTCCCCTTCTTTTAAAAATGTGAAATTGAGACAAAAACACTCTCCCATTGAATTAAAGGAAAAACTACGCAAGGTTAGTAAAGTAATTTAAAGGCTTATTTACCACTAACAATGGTAGATAACTTGGAGCTATTGTTTTTAACTGCCTTTATGTTGTGTCCACTCACTGACCTGTAATATAGTTATACAGATCAGTGTTTCAACGCAAATAGGTAGGTACTTTGTTATATGAAGATTTCATTTGTAATTTCAGAGCTACAAAGAAAAAATTCACAACTGCAGAAGTCTAATTTTTAATAGCTTCAGAGGAAATCTTGGCACACAGGAAATAAAAAAAACTTTGGATGATATTTACCAGCAAATGTTTGGATTTCATCAAGATGAACTTACAGACGAAGAGGACCAAATCTTAGCTGAAATACATAGTGACTTAGTCAAACAAGAGTTAGATTGGTACGTAAGTTTCCATCATATCCACTGGTCTAGTTTTATAAAATAATAGTCTCAATTCATCTGAGTTTATACTTTGGAATTATTTTACAATCAAAATTCAAGTTTCACTGACTTTAAACAGTTAGAAGTTTGAATTTTCGTACTGTAGAGTATACAGAGGTGCCATTTTGCTTAACACAACCCTACATAAGTTGGACAAAGTCCTTTCGGCCACTTTCACCACTGGGTTTTCATAACTAGTTAAGAAAAGACAATATTACATGTGTTTTCTTAACCAGTTATGAAAACTGAAATTGTCGTGCTTTTTCAAAACTGTCAATCCATTATAAGTACCTACTTTCAGTAGGCTGTGTGTAAACTGTTTATAATAATTTTTAAATAAGTAATTCTTTTTAGGTTTGTATTATGTAAGGTTTATGTAAGCTAGAGGGAGGCTAAATCTGAGCAAATATTTAACTCAACATAGAAAACTAATTTAGATATTCAGATGACAAAGATATAATTTCGACATTGTCAGACTTTTTCACTCAATATTAATATCGTATGATAGAGTGCGAGATCAGAATTATCAGACCAGTAGTCCAACATAGAACCTTAATTATGGACCCAGCTTAGTGTATAGTGTAAAAATGGTATTTTGATTGACAGTTGTGAAAACACACTTGGTAGTGTCTTTTCTTAACCAGTTTTCAAAACCCAGTTGTAAAAGTGGCCGAAAGGGACAAAGTTGACATAAAATGAGTGTAAAAGATAGCATAAAGTACTTTTTTGTGTGTTAATGCACCTTTATGTGTAAAATATAACTTTGACCAATTTTTCAACATTTTCAGGTGGTTGGAAGAGTATGAAAAATGTCAAAATGACAACAATTTTGATTGGTCGATACTGGAAACTGAAAATGTTATATGCCCTGTTTGTCAAAAGGAGAACTTACTAAGGGAAAATAATTTAGTAAAGTGTAATCATTGTAAATGTACAATTCAAACAGATAAAACTTTGAAAGAAGTAAAAGAGTATATAAACAAATGTGTTGATAGACATGGTATTAATTGCTGTGGAAATTTCCAATTTTCATATATTTTGGATAATAGTAATTTTCATTTGTTTTTTATATGTGATATGTGCAACGATTTCCAATTGGTTCTTTGAAAGTATTGTTTTTGATTCATTATAATTTGGTTATTTGTTTTTTTTTAAGTAGTTACTTATTGTTTTATGAATGTTGGATACATGCTGAAAGGTTTACACAAAACTGGACATCTAAATATCTAACACATGTTTTTGTTATTATTTTTCAGATGCTTTCTTAAATAATCTACCACTTAATTACCAATAGCAACAATGGGATGACTGCTTACCTTTCTCTCATAGTTTGCTACCCTTGAAACATGTACCTAATAAAAAAGTATACTTATCATAAGATCTATTGTTATTAAGAATAAAAATGTGCATGCTTAAAGCTTTTTGTCTAATCCATAGTAGGCTACTCTCATACCTCTGTATCTGTTTGTGGTAGCAAATACTGAAGACTGGTGTGTGCGGCCCAATCACGTCACACAGATAATTCCCTCGGAGAAGCAGTCACGTAATTGTTGGAGCAATGTGGTTCCTGCTGCAAAAATCCAGACAGGATATACCTACTCATTCAGTGCGCGTGGTACTATTATTGGTACTTACGACGTAAGATTTTTGGGATGAAATATACTTAGTTTTGGTGGTACCTTCGATTCCTCATCTGTGTTTCCACACAACCACTTTCTGCCTCTTTCTGCTTTTGCCCGCCAAGTGTGAATAGCTTGTAGTTTGTAGAAATTAGCCCTCTATTTATATTTATTTTAAGGATTTTCTAATAGAGGCCTAACCTCTACATATTACAGGGGATTCACACTTAGCGGACAGAAGCAGAAAGAGGCATCATCATCAATTGCACGCCACTGTGCAGTTTTTGGCTTCTCGAAACTGATTTTTAAATTTTACGGAAAAAATCTTCCGTTGTAGGTAGGTACAATTAGTTTTGTGCCCGAACTTCAAATCTAAATGATATCAGACCATGATGGTTTCCATACTGTTAAAATGATCGTCCATCGCAAAATCCCCTTTCTTCCCCAAAACACTATTTATACAACAAATAAGGTCACTGCGGTTAAGACTGTCTGGTGTGTCTTATAATGTAAATGCATGTAAAAAATATACCCGAGTTTGTTTATTAAATAGATCTAATTATCTATACTAATTTGAAGTTTCTACTACAACTTTGCTCGTGTTACACCCATTATAGACATCATTCCCATTCATGGCCGTCGCTCTAGGACCCCATCAGTAATCGGTCCTATGAACTATGTGCCCTGCCCATTTCAGCTCTGCGATTCGACGGGCTATGTCACTGACTTCGGTTCTTCTGCGGACCTGAACCTCGAGCACAGTCCGTATATATACGAGTATATCTCGCTGGGCTTGAGCTTCTTTATGAACCCCATAGTCAGTCACAAAATATATCAGATCCATAATCAACACAGACACTGCTTCAACAATTTCGTCATAAGGTACTACGGTATTTTCGATGAGATGATACGCAGTTTCCGAACGCTGCCTATTCCAATTTGGATTCGGCGAGAGACCACTTCTCGAAATTAGATTTACCTAAACGGATACTTGTCCTTCAACAACTTGACATACGTGAAATTATTAATGTGGGTATGACAAGAATCATCATAGGTATTAATTTTAAACCTTACCCAATTATACCTCCAGCCAGGATACAGGTTATTCAGAAATACATAAAGCGATATGGCACGCAAGCCATTACTGATATAAAACCCATGGCCCCGGTGACCTCTCGAGACGGATTATATGTGCAGTCCCTTTCATTACTGCTCTGCTTGCTCTCAGCATTGCCTGCGGCCGAGTCTGTAGGTGTAACGGGACCGGACGATAGCCTTCGGGTGTATACTCAGGATACCACGTTATTGTTGAAACGTAGGTGGTTTTCAAATTCTCCTTTCGTCAATATGTATTTCGAAAGTATTAATAAATCGAAGTGTGTCAATCCGGCCGGCAATTTTGTTAGGTTCTTAAAAGTAAAAATAACAGAGTATAAAATAAAAAATGACCTTTTATTTAACGAAAGCTGGTAACAATGATGTATGGTTTCAATAATAATATAGCCACCCAGGACAACAACTTGCTTATAAAAAAAACATAGGTAAGAAATTACGGATTGAATTGGTAGACAATATGTTGTAGGCACATTATTTAGCTGCTGTAGGTAGGTAGTTTATTAATTAGTAATTAATGTATTTTATATCGAATACGAAAATATAATTTGTCTGACAAATAAATAAGTATTTACAGTAAGTTGTAATACGAAATTACGGTGAAGACATGTAAAGTAGGCAAATAAGTAAGTATACAGAAATATTTCACACAAACATTACATTGTGACAAGAACGGAATATCGTAATCTTAGCTGTAAATGAGCGTTCATACATAAACATGTATAAACTCACAGTACTCTGTCAATAATTGAGACTATAGTGGATTTCAGGAAAACATTTTAACTAAGTACTTTCCTACATTTGTGTATGTGTTACCTCATGAAGATTGAATTGTCTATCAATCAATAAAGATGAAATATCTTTTATATCCCTATACCCGTTAGTAAAATAAATAAAATACAATCTTAAAAGAACGATCATACAGAATTATTTTAGTATCTATGTAATATGCCAGAATACCCCAATAATGCCATTTAGTTTTTTGTACTTAAAAAGACCCACGGAAACAGTTCATGAAACAGTTATTTAATTACCATAATAGAAAATGTATACATAATTTAGAATAATAACATACAGCATTGGAAGAAGGTAAAACAATTTCAATTTAACACAATCTATTACTCAACACATAAATATTAACTAAAAAGCATCTCACTCCAAAGGATTGTAATGTAAATGCAAACTATAATACAATGTAGATAAATTTAGCACCTAAATAGTAATAAAATTAACCACTGAATTATACTAAACATAGGAATTCATGGAAATAGAAAAAAAGAAATTATTCATCTAGAAAAATAAGGTGAGTAGTTTTATATTTAATTAGGTAGTTATGTCGAATCGATTTTAAAATAAGGTACCTGCCTATCTAAATAGTTGTTATCCTTAATGGCGGTAGAAATGAAAGTTTTCTGTGTGATTATTAGCACAAGGGGACGCAAAATGACATGGTCGAGTAAGTACCTACTGAAACTACAGATGGAGAAGAATACGGTCTATTCCCAGTAGTTCAGTTAATTTTTTTCGGTGTTAAACCAATGTCAACCTTTACTTGTACCGAAGAAGGACCATTTTAATTTTTATCCTATTAAGACACATGTCCATTTAAGTTGTGACTTTAACACCACCAAATAGGGTATATTTTCAAGTAACCAGAAAAACAAAATAACTTTACTACTGGGACTAGACTGAGAATACATATAAAACAGTAAAAGATGTCTCAGTACGTGTTAGGTATATAACCTACTTATGTTTGAGCAGTTGCAGTGTTAAAGGCACAAACGTAAACTTTAAAATAAGTACTTCAAATTCATTATTTTTATATTCTGAACACGCCAATGTTTGGCCAAACGTTAATAAAACGTAATACATTAAATGGCACAGTAAAGGTGTAACACCTTGTGCCTTACAATATCCAATAACCCTAATAAATAAAAACAGCTCAGTTCAACAATCTCACAGTGTTACCAGCTTCAATCAATCTCTAACAACATGTTATTTATGATGCTAGATGAAAATTATCCCTATTACAATACATTTCCAAACAAGAAAACGGTCATGATTCAATTATTTTGACTCAACAGTCTCAATTTGTATAATATTCCATACATACTAAAAATATTAACCATTTTGTCATAACATTTCGGAACATACATTACCCCTGTCGTTATTTGCTTTATAATCGTGTTAGAATAATTTGATTATAATGATTATATACTACCAAAGATTAGACTAAACGGTAACTTGTATAAAATGTACATACATCGATAATATTGTAAAATAGTACAATCAGTTTGCGGCAGCGCTATTGTAGTCCTTATGTGTCACGAATGGTCATTTAATAATTTTCCTAGGCCTGGAACAAGAGACGGTTAATATCAGAAAATGTGGAGGATATAAAATTACAAGTATAGGATAAACGGCTCAGAACAATAACTTAACTCGTGTCGTCCTAAGTAAATTATGACACGTGACAAAGTCATACAAATAACAGTGCAATGAAAAATGGACCATGATGGTCGGTGTTTTAGGGAGTCTAGAGACGTACTTATAATGAAAAGCCTTATTAAAGCGGTAAGTAGGCACACATGGACACAGGAGCATCATCATCGCTCCATCGGACGTCCGCGCTGCACCATGTCTGCCACAGAGTGAGTGAACCACAGACAATAAAATGAACTCTCAGCGAGGTGCATGCCGTGCTGTGCGCGCTACGTTTATTCAAAATACGTAGGTATCCTATAATAGGTAACGTAGAACGAAGCAAATATAAAGCATAGAATAATTGGCAATAATAGAATCACACTATCCAAATCAAATAACAGACCTTAGACCATCCCTACAAGCGAATTCGACAACTGGTATGCTAGGCTTTAGAAATATTGCTTTCATAGGCTGTGGCCAATCCATCGTCCACTAATCCAATTTCAAAACGTATTATGTCGCCTATAAGGCTTGGGTTACTTCACCAGCTTGTAACCCTCATTTGTTATCAATGTGGGATGAGCGGACTACTTGTCCTAAGCTGCAGGGCTTTTAGCTTTTATTAGGGAGTAGGATATTCAATTGACAACTTTGCATTTCGAATGGTAAATGATATTTTTATTGAAAATTTAAGAAAATATAAAATTATTTGACCCGTATTTTTTTATTCAACATAAAAATAATGTTTTCATTCATGATTTTCACTTTTAATATTGATTTTTTTCGAAAGAGCGTAAGCGCCATATGACGTCACTATTATGGATACACAGATCAAACATAGATAGAAAAGAAAACTATAGCTGTCAATGTCAATTTTCAAGTTGTAGTCTGTGCAGATCGTTGTTTTGTTTACTTTTGCTGTTAGAAAGGTGTGTTTATTTATTTACTAACCACGTCGAGTCAGAGTAATATTACTCCTAACATTTCTTTTTCTCTCGTTCAGGTTGATGATTTTAATCGATAGTAGCGAAATAGCGGGGTTTTAGGTTTATTCCAAGAAGAAAATAAAACTACCGAAATAATTGCTATTATTGTTTGTTTTGAAACTGACGATTCTGCTGTCACTAATATTGTCAATTATATTGATTTGTAAAAAAAATAAGGATAGGCTTGAATCCCACCTATTTCGCACAAAGTAATGACGTCATCACAGATATTTTACGTATTATCTCCGAATTTACGCATCTAAAAAATATAATATTTTTTGTATAGCATCCTGAAACGAAAATACAGAAACGGTTTTTTTATTTATACTGCTTATTAGTTATGCAAAGTTATCAATTGTTTACATATACGGCACTGTATAACTTAATGATTACTGTTAACCTTAAGTAACCATTTTAGAAATAAACTAATTTATTATTATTATTATACCTACATACATACACAGTTCCATGCCTGTTTTGCAAAAAAGAAAAAAAAACTATTTATGAGAAAAAGTATAGCTAAGTACTCACTAAATGGGTAATCCTTGTACATCCATGAGGTCGTCGTGTGCGTGTGTGCAGTGCGCGGCGTTCGGCGCGGCGTGTCCGTGCGCGGCGCCGTGGCCGTGGGGCGTCGCGAACGCGTGGTGGGGGCGCGGGCGACGCGGCGACCGCGCCGTCACCACACGGGGCTTGTGCATCTCGTCCATCACGGACGGGGCCACGTATGTAAAGCCCTGCAATAAGAATAGGATAGTTTACACATTTTTATTTATAGCATAAATTGTTCATTGTTGTTTGTATTTGTACATAAAATAAAAACCACTATTAGGTACATGCTATATAAAAAAAAATCTCTGTAAATGTATACCCCAGTGAAGTTGCGAATCATTCCCAGCACGTGTATTTGACTACATACAGGGAAGATTCCGGTAATGGGTAAAAAAAATACTTCAGTAAATATATTTTTTTTATAAATATTAATGATATTTGAAACCAAATGCAAAAATATAATATTTTGAAAGAAAAAATATCATTTAATTATTCTCGCAACATAGACATCTTGAGCATCCTAACAGTACATTTGTGTAACCTAACTACCTAATTAAATGTACATTTAAGTAGGTAGTTAGGTAACAAATACTTTCAATAAATAATTTAAACTACAAACAAATTGACATCGTTTACTGCTGATTATAGTCGGCGTCACGTAAGAACCAAATTTTGACAGGTCGATTGACATGCCTGACCTGGACTGATAGTGTTGTACAATATTGGAGAGATTCGATTTATTTTGGAATCGATTTAAGAGAAATGTTTTGGTACCATCAATTATTAATAATTATAGTTGTCATAAATATTTTATGAGCAACAGACAATGCATTTAAGGTTACGACAAGATGAAACCTATTTGTTAGCCGTTCATAGTACGAGCTGTAGAGCTTATTATATTTATTTTACATATAACTGTATAATCGAAACGTTCGTCACTTCGATTCATGAACAAAAAATAATCACATCTCTATTAATTGATGACAACGAGCTAAGAAGCAGTAGGATGTGCAACGCTGAGATACAAATGTCATCGCCATACATTTGGTTGTCAGTCATATCCATTCTAAAAATTGTTCATGGATTTATCAATGTGTCAGAATTTGCTTCTTAGCTGACGCCGACTATAGAGGGAAGGTGTTCATTAATTTTAAACTACTACTTTCAATCTACGTCAAAAAACGCTTTTTGCCATGATGACTACAGATTATTTATTCCCATGACGTCACGATAGTGGACACCTCACGCTAAACACTAGACTTGTAATACAAAAGTGACAAAGCATGGAAGAGTGAAAGAGTAAGAGAATATTTTTCGTCCCTTACCGCGTAGGAGAGGTGAAATTAATTAACTAATACGTCACGAAAATGTAGGAATGCATTTTTAGTGCTTGAAGAGAGAGGAATTTTTTTCATTAGTATTCTACATTTAATTTTCTGCAGTAAACATTTACGTTCCTATATCGAAATCTATATATTTCGGACCGTAATATTGAAAGCACAATATACACACATCAAAAGTGCCTAGAAATCAAGCACACTTTTAGCTCTAAAAAAATCTAATTATTTAAATCAAATCTAATCTTCTGGATTGGTCTCCTACCTAATTCCCCCATGTATCAATGACTTATCACCACATTTTGAATAAATGATGAATGAATTCAGTTTCTGTAATATATTCTTGATTGCAATCTTCTAAAATGTACTTGATCCCTAGACACTTTTGATGTGTGCACTATTGAAAACAGATTAGAGATTGGATATTTGACATGAGTCAACTAGCCTATTAGAACTATACAAATCGTTGTATCGGATATCGATCCAGAAATGTAATTACGGCTACATTCAACAGTTTACCTTATGGATAACGAGTTGTTACTTTCAGACTAAAATTTTTAGCGGATTGGATGATTCATTGTGTCAAAATAATATGAAAATTTCGTAACATAATACATAGAAATTAAAAGATAAAAAGTAAATTGAAAGATTAATTATAATACCCTGCGCGCGCGCATAGGTGCGAAGAAAAATGGTTTTTGACTTTGGACAGGTATTTCCTTTTTTTTTAGTAATAACCAATTTCCTTTTTAAGTTGTCCTTATTAGAGTAACTTGCCCCTAATAATAAATGTTAGGACGTATGATGTAATTTCAGCTTGAGCACACGGGAATAGTTCATTGTTTGGCAACTTTTCTTCGAGATGTTTGTGGAATTCACCATAAAATATATTTAAAATGAATTACCTGAAACATTAAGTTGGCACTTTCGCTAAGAGTCGAGTCTTCTGGGGAATCGATAGGTGGTTGTTGTGTGAATTTTGTGTCGAATTGCGATACGTCATCTTCTCCAGCCTGAAATAAAAATAACCGTAGGAACCTACTTAATACATGTTGACAATTGATAGATACGCCCGCGTTGGTTATAAAGTTAAATAATGTTATATTTCTACCGATATACGACAAAACGTCACGCGTATTGAAGAGTATTGGGAAAAGACTAACTAGCCTCTCAATGGAGAAGAAAGTCAAGAACTAGTTAGTGGCTCTAGTTTCGCTTGACCCAAAAAGGCACGATTGGTTAATTAACTGCCAATATTACTTCATTTGACAGATTGTCTTAATATCATTGGTTTATAATAAAATGGGTCAAGAGTAAAAAGCGCCATGTTGTTGTTCATATTAAGTTGGATAACTTCGCGTTTTCTTCCCTAGAGCAACAGACTTTACTCGGTAATTTAGTCGTTTAAACTCTTATAGCCACGCTAGATTATTAGATAGCTATAATTTTAAAACTATGTAGTCATAAAAACAAACTGTAACATTATGCCATTATATCTCCACAAAGTTGCAGACAAATTGAAAATTAAATAAATTACAGCCTGTTTCTGCGTAAAAGTGCAAACATAAAAAAAAATATATATTACGTACTAATTTCGGTTTGATCGGTGGTTCAAGGCGTCTGGCAAATACGTCATCCCAACGAACATGTTTGAAGAATGGGTGGCCACGTACGGCCACAGCGCCTGTAAATCCAAGTCTCTGGGTCTCCATTCTCTTCATGAGACGTCGTATTAAATCACGTGCATCTTGTGTGAGGTAGGCAGGTAACATCAACTTTCCCTTTAGAATTTTTTCTATTGTCTTGGTACGATTATCACCAGTGAATGGAGGCTAAAAATGAAATTAAGAACATATTAACAATCTAAAATATAACAATTGTCTTCAATTACATATTCTGCATTGTTAAATGTACAGTATAGTAAAATATACTTTGTCATCACCACGGTTGCTAAAAGGGTATATAAGTATTGCTTTGTTTTCACGATTTTGAATTCTGCTCCGATAATCATAAACTTAACCCAACGAGGGTGAGTGAACCCATGACTGAGGGTGTGCCCATCGCCGTTATAGGGTTCACACACCTTGTGGTGTGCGGGTTTCATCATGATGTTGGCCTTCACTGTACAAGCGTTGCATTTTGCACATAGGCTCTGAGAGAAAAGAGTCCTATTGGCACACATCCAGTAGCCTGACCCCAACCCGCAACCTACCTTATTGCAAGTCAAGTATTAAACCAACTGAACCTCATATGCTCTAAAAAAATCTAATTAGTAGTGAATGTACAAGACATTTGATACAATATGTATGAGAGAAATAAGTTCATTTCTAAAAGCAAAAACTTTTTGGTTTATAATAGAATTTACATTTATATTTGGAGTAGGGTTCTGCAAACCTCTAGAATTTTATTACTGAATTTAAAAATCTCGAATTTCAGTAGTTTTTAGGTTAAGCATGAGTGGTACTTCTGTTTTTTAATAGACTGGCTGACCTGGCAAAAAAATTTGCCAATATACACACATTACATTTTAGAAGATTGCAATCAAGAATATATTTTACGAAAACTGAATTCATTCATAATTTATTCAAAATGTGGTGATAAGTCATTGATACAGGCATGGGGAATTAGGTAGGAGACCAATCCAGAAAATTAGATTTGATTTAAATAAATTTTATTTTTTTAGAGCTAAAAAATTTTCTTGATCCCTAGATACTTTTGATGTGTGTACATTAATAACAGTATTTCTGCAAGAATATATGCATGTATACATAAAACCCTCCCTCAAGAATCACTCTGTTGATTAAAGACTGAATTTAAATTTGTTGTGTAGTCTTAAAGATCTAAGCATACATCACAATGACAGACAGTCGGAGGCAACTTTGTTTTATACCATGTATTGATAACTGCAGCAACATTTAAACCAACTTACCTGTCCAATGAGCATATCATACATTAAAGCACCCAAACTCCACCAGTCCACTGCTTTGCCGTGTCCACTGCGTGTCAATATTTCAGGTGCCCTAAAAATTAAGTAAAAACACTCAGTGGTCATTTAGATTCTTGATACATTTGGTAGATTAAATAGAAAACAAACTCAGTTTTAGTATTACTCACATATATTCTATAGTTCCACAGAATGTGTGTGTCACAATTCCTTCCTGGATATGTTCTTTACATAAACCAAAATCTGTTAACTTTACATGACCCTGAGCATCCAAAAGTACATTTTCAGGTTTTAAATCACGATAAATTATTCCTAAACTATGGAGATGCTCCAAGGCCAGAATGATTTCTGACAAGTAAAAACTGAAACAGAAAAGCATTTTTTAGAACATAATATCAAATTAGTGCATAATTATATTAAACAATTACCCAAATAACTGTGCATACCAAGCAGTGTCTTCTAAAAATATTCCTTCACGCTCAAGATGCATGAATAGTTCACCACCACTTAAATATTCCAATATTAAGTATAATTTACCACCAGTCTGGAAGGCATAGACTAATTCAACTATAAATGGATGCTGAAAGAAAAAAATCATGAATTTTACTCTTCATTTCACCAACTTGCACATAATGTTTGTGTGAAAATAATAGGTACTCAAGATATTGAAAATAATATACAAACCTTCACAGCTTCAAGAATATTCCTTTCTGCTTTGGTATGTGCAGTGTCTTTCTGATTTCTAACAATAGAAGCTTTTTTTAGTACTTTCATAGCAAAGTGAGCACCAGCATCTGGGCCACTAATTTTACGGACTTGGAATACTTTGCCATATCCACCTTTGCCTAATACTTTGCGAAGTTCAAAATCTTGGGGTCCAAGGCGTTTGCATTGACCAGGATTGACAATGTCTTCTGATAACAGAATAGTCTCTGATCCATCAACACTAAAATAATAATAAAAAAATATAAGAATTTGTTCACACTTTCCAGCCCTACACCCAACATAACAATAAACAACATCATCAATAATTCCAAATAAAAACTTTGTTAATTATCTGATCACAAACAAAAACTTACTCTCCAAGATTGTTGACATGAAGTTCTGGGTCATACTGAATCTGAAAGTAAATATTTTAATTAGTCACACAAATCTGAGAACAGAGAGAAGAGAAAAGAATCTGTAAATGGTGACAACTAAAACACTGAGACATGATATTTATAATAAATTAGGTAGGTATATGTCGCCTAGATTAGTTAAAACAAACTTGTATCCAACCTTAGCCTGCCCTTAACACAAATCACCACGAGTCATCCGTATGCGATGTTTACCCTTGACCAAGTCTATTCTGAGCCAGCCACGCATGTTAGGTTAGTCTCATGTGTTAATAAAATAAACAGTCCTTTTGATATTCTGGTACTTACATCGTCAACGTCTATAGTATCATCTTCATCCGAATCTCCTACAGTAACAGAATCAACATCTAAATCGAAATCAAAAACACCTGCCATATACGATGACATTTCAGTAGTTTCACATCAGCAACACAAAAATATTTTCTTCTTTTAATAATCCGAACTAGAATTATTAAGTATCCCACAAATACCACACTCTATAAATGTCGCGAAAACCTTTGATTTTAACAAAATAACACACGAATCATGAACGAAGCACGTAGTAGGTAGTTGCGAGAATAAATCCCCAGCCATATGTACGTAAATTCCGTTCGAAAATTATGTGCTGTGCCGATTTGACAAGAATGCAGGGGAAAGGGAAAAAAGGTGGATTTCGTATGAGGCAAACAAGGATGGCAATCAAACACGAGTATTGTATTATTCCATATTTCGAAAGTGTTAAACGAAAATCAGGCGTTATTTCCGTTCAGCCAAGGATTTAAGCCCTTAGGGCCTATTTATTAAATAGAAAGCAATAATATGTACATATTATTATATTCAATAAGTAACATTTTTTATACGTTCTATAGGTACTACGTTGACATAATTTATGTCTGAAAGTGTCCATCTGAGTAGTACTTACATACTCAAATATAAAGTAAATCGTCTCTACGTATAATATTATCTCTTCTATACAAAGTATGTGCTATTCAGGCTAATTTAAATCGTATATTATTTAGTTGTGCACAATGTCTAATAATAATAAAACGGGTGGTTTAACATAGTAGGTAGATAGACAATTTTAGACCATATTTTCAAGACGGCTAAAACGGTACTAATGACCAAGACAAGTCACTAAAAAAATATGGTTGACTTGTTGGACGAGGGTGTATTGTATTGTAAACTGTAAACATGGTTTTACTTGAAGAGTTCTTGATAAACCACTGAACATTTTGTACAAAATCTACTTTAAAACGCTTTAACTTTCATATGTGATCACTAAAGGCTGATCTCTTTCTTACTTTTTACTGCAATAAGAAAATTTTGTACCTACTATGGCTAATGACGGCGACAAAAGTTCCAGTGCTCATGAATCCGGGGTTTACTTGAAAGGACATAAAATACAAGTTAGCACGGAAGATTTAGGTAAGTGTATATCTAATAAGCTTTAATACTATCTTACTAACTTTTAATAATATAAATAATTTCTAACCTAGCAACAATCCACTTTTACAAGTTCTCCACATATCTACCTACTATATTTAACTTGATTTGGGTTAGTTATGCTACTAATAGCCTTGTATTGATTCCAATATTTCGTATGGAATTGTGTTTATACTTTTTTCGTGAAAAAAAATGTATTGGCAATAATATCCAATATTTCTATAAAAATACTTCTCTGTTACATAGACAGTAAGGAATGGTCATGGATCACACAATTCTTGCATTCATGTACCTATGAGCCACTTTTGACTATAAAGTTATTTGTATTATTTTAATCTACAAATTCTGCACTTACTTGATCTCATGAGAATAAATTGAAGTTCCGGAAGTGCCAATAACACAGCACAGGATAGCATAAATCTATAATTTTACTATGTTTTCTAAATGAACACAGATACATGCTAATATTGCATATTATGCCTCAAGTGCCTCTGCCTACTCTGCTTTGGGATTAAAAGGTGTGAAGTGTATTTTTTTTAAATCTGCTCCTTTGCAATATTTTATGTGTAAGTTCTAGGAAGTATTTTACAATTCATGTATAGTGATACATGAATTAAAATAATGTGTGGGCCTACTACACATGAAATAAGTAATTGGTATGTTTTAGAAAGTTTGGCGATAGATAGAATTCAATAGCTCTGTCCAATAGTTTGAATTCCAATAAGTTTTTATGAAATTTATAATTATACTATCTATAAATTAAATACTTAACATCAATATAATGTTGGTGCATGTTTCTTTAAAAAAATGATATATACATATATCCTACTGAATCCACCTACACTATTCTACTTTAGTAAGCTTGAAACTTGGTTAATGAAAGAATAATCTTATAATCCTTATTGAACTACAAATGTAAAAAAAAATATTATGGAAGTATTCCAAAAGGCAAAGACTGTCCCTGTTGATCACTCACTTATTGATCTGACCTCTCAAGTACTGTAGACCTGTTTTAAAGTTTTTAATAGCAATCTTGCTCCAAACAGAGAAAATATTGTGACTTTCTTTCCCAAATTACATTTTATGTATGAAATATGATAGTATACATACATTGTCTTATCTGATTTGGTATTAAAAGGTGTGAGTGTTATTATTAGACATTGTTATCTATGTAGAAACTGGTGGCAACTGATTTTAGTGATGGGCTAAAATGAATGAATAAAATTCTTGAATACATTACCTATTTTGTTGAGTAATTAAAAAATGAAACATAAAATTATTTAACTACCCCATCAATAATAGGGTTTTTTATATTTTTTATTATTAAAAAGGAACAATTTGTTATCTCAACATACAACAATGTTATGATTAATAATTCACCACATTATCCTTGAGTAACATAGAAGACTATATTCAGTAATTACTGCAGGAACATAATAAAATGTGTCATAAGACTTAAAGGAACTTTAGTAGGCACTTTACTTTTCTACTTTCTGCACTTCAGAGGACCTAAAAATTGCAGTTAGTTTTAACCTATTATTCTTACAGTGTATTTATTTATTTATTTTTTATTCTTACAATACATTAATTTGGTGGAGTCTAATACATGACTCCCATATCCCACAGATGTGTATCTAAATACTGCTAAGATCCTTATTGGAAAAATACTTGCTTTCTAAATTGTGATGTATTTTTGTATTGAACATAATATATTATACATATTATGCAATCTAACTACATCATTCTGTGCTTTTAGGAACCCATTCTTAGTTCCATTCCATACTTTACTCCTATGAAAATATACCTATACTGAAAGTCCTGTCTGATTCATTCCATCACTGACTCATCACCGCCGAGCCTACCCCTAGACCCTGGAAAGATGATATTTAGCACAGGGGTTTCTTTTATGATCTATACATATACAAGAATCGAAAAGATCTATTAGATAAGAAAAGGTTTTCCAAAATTCATCCTGTAAGGGGCTAAAAAGGGCGGTAGAAGTTTATATGAGACAAACTTGGAATAGAAATGAATACTAAAACTACGCGAATGAAATCGCGAGGCGTTTTCTAGTGTATATATACTCGTAATATTATTATGCTTCAGCTAAGGCAGAAAGTTCCCCTCCTATGGTACCTGCGCAACTTGGCGTAAGTTATAATCCATGTTAAAAAAAAATTGACAATACTGACATAATGAATGATAGGACTGTATCAGTCAATGTTTAGCTAAACGGGATTAATACTTTGGCCTATACTATGTGTAACAGCGAAGCAAGAAATAAAAAAAATGTCGGAGTGATTTTCCAATGTTTTGCATTTTGTTTGTTTTGTAAACTTTTGCCAAGTCCTACCTTTCTAGGTATGAAATAAATCAAATCGTGTGTTTTATATCCGCTACATGTGAACATGTCCTTGTTAATCGAGGAAAGTACTACGGAATCTGTACCAGCCACTCTTCATAACATAGCATTATACATCACAAAGCAAAGCAAATCCTTTGATACACTGCAAAAGGATTTATTCTTCGTAACTTTACTCATTCTATTTGAGGAAAATGGATTTCATATCCTAGAAGAAGACCGCGAGATTGAATCACTACAGACTTATATTGAAGAATCACCTCAAAAGAAATGGAAGTCAGATAATGGTGTTTATAATACTATTCTAGTTCTGGAAGGATATAAGGATTTAACATTAAGATTATTGATGAGTTCTCTAGGTACTGCTGTAGCTGTGAATGTCTTAATTAATGAATTTGATGAGACCTATTCTGTTTGTTTACCATTAAGCCGTTATGTTGTGTCTCCACAGGCATCTACAATTCCTATGATATTTAGAGATTTAAAACAACTGTCTACAACATTCAAAAACAAAATTCTAACTGCAGTGAAGAGTAGAATTTTAAATTTTTTTGGGTTTCCAGGTGCTAGCTTGATAGGATTGCCTGATGAAATTTTAATAAAGATACTTTGTGAATTACCTATCATTGATATAATAAATGTTAGCCAATTGTGTACAAGAACAGCTGAAATTTGTAATAATGAAATATTGTGGCATCAACTATGCCAACGAGACTATAAAGTCTCTCAGTTGGCTAGTGATAATTGGAAAAATCTTTACAAAGAAATGTATAAAGCAGAAAAGAATAAATCAGTACAACCCCATAGACATATAGCTGGAAGCATGCATGAATTTATGGACTATGCAGATTATGTTTCATATATTGATAATTCCATGTGGGACATTATGTAACTTTATGAAGATGAATGGTTTGAAAATAAATATGTACAACACTCTTTTTTTTTATTTTTAGCGATATACTATTTACTGCAACAAACTTCGTCAAAAATGTCATGCCCTAAACATAATAATACATGATACTTCTCTATCTTGCTCCATCGTATACCGCATTGCTGCTTAACATCAGGCAGGATGGTGGTCAAACGTTTGTTCTTAACAACAACAAAAAAATCTCTTTTTATATCCCTACTGTGTCCAGTATAATATTCAGAAATTTACAGCTTTACAAAGAAAATATTACATTTGATTAGTTTATTCATATGGCAGTACTTAATATATTGTGCTGACAATATACATGGTGCAATTTACTTACTTTTATTATTATAATAGTGGATCCAGCAAATCTTGTTTTGCCTTATCATTTAGGGCTATGGAAAATAGGTTTTAGTACATTCTCAGATCTATCCAATAAGGACAAACATTTCATAAAAATTGGTCCAGCTGTTTTAGACGAGTTTGGTAACTGTGACACAAGAACTTTTGTTGAAGGTAATGGGAAAGTATTTTCAATGAAAACATATTTTTATTTTTCTGATTAATATATTAATATTATTTATTTACTATTGTGTTCGTATTTGTTCACAGTAAGTAATACTATTGATAACAACACAACAAGTACTAACATAGAAACACAAATATTGTGCAATCTCTTTCATGCCAAAACTACTGAACCAATTTAAATGTGAATTTGGTATACAGATAGTTCAGAGCCTGAGAAAGGAACTACTTATTAAATTGAAAATAATATGTTGTGAATTGATTTTTGCAAAACATTGTTTAGTCATTTTATATGAAGCAAGTGGATCTGATGTCTGTTGTCCGAAAGGACAAAGACATTAAATATAAATAAAAAAACCTTCTCCTAGCATCAATAAGCACAACAAAAAATGAATTAGATAAATTTGTCTAAACTTTCTCGAGTTTTGAGCATAGCAACACATTTAACTAATCATTTTTATATAAGGTGTTAAGGCAACGCCTTCAGTACTAAAGTAAGAAATAGTCATAATATACGTATTATGTAACTATGATATTGACTGTACTAAAATAAAAGTAATTAAGGAAATCGTACTTTTCTCCTTTCAGTACTTTTGAATTTCAGACATTTTGGGACAGTATTTTTAAAAAATAAACATTTTAGTATCATGGTTTTATGGGTTTAGGTTCTTTTGTGCCAGAGGGATCTGGTCAACCATCCTAAGGTTGAAACTCGTATGACTGTCCTCAGACGTTCATTGTTCACTTGTCACAATATAACAATTCTACCTTTAAGTTTTAGTGATTTGGAAAGTGTCATTGAAACTGATTCTCCGGCCGACCGTACATTCAAAATTACTAGTTACTTACACTTACTTTTTATTCCTTCCCGTGGGACTTTAGGGTTTTAATACAGGGTGAGTCGAAAATACCCTTAAAATCTGTGTTTGATGATGTCAAATCCGAAAAATCGAGGAAAACTTGAAAAAAATGTATGGGCGTACGAGTACAGGTTGAAGTCAGCTTTTTTCTGTAAAATGATTGCATTAAAAGGTCCAATTTCCTTTTCGGCCGGGAGGCATCAACTTTCTCTGAAATGGATTCAGAAATGGTCTTCAGGAACAGTAGATTTCGTCTTAAAACCGTATTTTCGACTCACGTTCAGTTTACACTCTGTGTTATTTACTCAGGGGTAATGTAGCGTTCTAAACTAAATGGTGTACCTAATAATTGTTATATTATTTATAATAAATACACTTAGTTAAATAAAAAATACAAATAAGTATGTTTTTTTCTTTTAATATTAGTACAAATACTAGATACGTCTACTAGAATATGTAGATACTCTAGAATGTCTGAATGTAATCAGAATGGATGTCATCATGTCAACCACACATCTGCTTATAGTAGCAGCTGAATTTAGATACACGAGGAAAACAGATAACAATAAGTACCTAAAGTAATATTTGGGTAGCTATTGGCTAACTAAATAATGAAAAGTATTATCTTGAAAAATCTGAACTTTACAGATTTTCGTATATGACACTAAGTTTACTTTACCCTTTATAAGTCATACCTATAAATTACTGTCCCATTTTTAATTATCTTATTTTTATTTATCGATTTATTTTCTTTTTAGGTACGGTGCTAGTTTCACCGCATAAACCCCCTTAATCCAAGTTTAAAGGCAATATAATAAAGCTGTAGGTATCATTTTAAGGCACAGTCCATTTAAATTAAGACGTAATTTATTTCTTGTTTCAGGCGAAAGTCTAGATCAAGAAAGAAATTTATTAGGAGTTCATCAATTCAACAAAGGTGGGAGACATATGTCCATACCCTTTGATTCCACCACCGCAAATGGAGACATAAGTAAGTCAACCGTTAACATAACTGTTACATAACACCTTATTCTGAAAGAACTCAACGAAACATTGGACTCTAAAAAGTAAACATTGTCAAAGGGAACACTAGTCCTCTTGTGTGTACGTATAGTGTGCTGGCTACGTATAGTTGTAAAGGTATTTATACCAGTAGCTAGGTGTCCCCTTGTCTCGGATAGGATGCCCGAGGCGAGGCGGCGGCGGTGGCGGAGGGACGGTTGTCGCGAGGGAGAGATGCGCGCGCGAGATGCGCAGCGCAGCTTCCCTGAAGCGCCTTACTGGCGCCGTCGTCACAGCCGACCTGTCGCGATCTCACGCATTCGCCGTGATTTACTTATTGTCTGTAGTTTTTGGAGGGTCTAGGCCCAAATTCTTGTGCTAATGCCGAAAAGGTGAGCGTCGCGGTGGAGGGCCCGCGAGATCAGCGCGACCGCGCGCCCTGGCGTTGCTACGGCCCCATGCTCACCCATAGCCGATCCGATGGTGATTTCCCCATATACGCCAAAGGTGAGCGCCCGATACTAAATACAAATAATACATTAGCACAGTTACGTAATAATGATTAGATAAGGCATGGTATGCTGGACATCATCTATTCCAGGGAGTTTAAAATAGTTCAATTCAGCAATAGTGTTATTCATGTGTATGGAGTAGCGTGAGATAAGTCAAAGCGTTGAACGATCTGTAAATCAATATCGCGTGCCGGTGTTTTGCTCTGCTGACTGACTTTACTTAGAAATCACTTATTTTAAACTCACAATATATTACTTACTTCAAATTATTCATTTGGTTAAAACCGCTTAGACAAGTTACTTTTTAAATGTTTAGTCTTTAGTACATAGCAAGGGCATTCGTTTATAATTATCACCCCACATTTGCAGCTTCATTGGCTACATTACTCGGTGAATAATTTTCTAGTTTAGAACATGCCCGGTTAACTTTCTAGGGCTAGAAGTCTATTATTAGTGCTGCGTTTGATCCGCCACTTGACATTTATACGTTTATTTACAAATATACATGCTAAGTACGCAAGTATGTTTTGAATAATATGTTCTTTCATTTTCGGTGAAGTTAAGTTCGTCTTTAATGAATTAGGTTTATTTGAATTTATTTTGTCGTATTTGAAGGGGACACCGTAAGTGCTTGTACGGTGGCTGGGAACATTTCACTATTGTGGTTTACTACTCTTTGTATTATAATCTATCTTCTCTTATTGTTGGTCGCTCCTGAAATAAATTGATAAGACGAACGTTGTTATCAGGTTGTTTTTATCTAATCTAAGGAACTTTTCAATGACTTCAGTACTCCTTTGCCTCTCATTGCTTTTAGAATATAATTTTGTTGGTGTTAATAATTCGATAGTTTTTTTGGGCATTTTAATTTGAATGGCATTGTGACATTGCTCAGTTTTCATGGAGGAGTCTAGAAGTAGGTGGAGGCATCGACCTATTGATGACGACACACGTAGTGATAGTGGAACTCTTGACACTGCCGATGTGCCATGTAAGTACCCTTTAATAACTGTTGAAAGATAATGTCGCCCCTCGTCCTTGATCGATGTCTCTGTACGTTCATTGAGGCGTGTTAATCATTACAAGTATCTTCGTGTTTAATAACATCTGCTTTTGAACATTTTGTTTGTTTTTTAGTAAAAATGTAACAATTTAATTATATGAGCTCGGGTATTAATCGAAATTACGGGTCCATCTATGTCGTCTACCTGTTGAGCATCAACTCGTCACGCAACAACAACGGTCAAACTCGAAAAGGAGAACAAAAAAATATAGTACCCAAGAAGGGTCGGTCGGTGTGGCGGGATGCGAGGGGCAGGGGCGCACCTGCCCGCCACCAGGATCGGAACGCGCTCCGTGCACCTAACCGGTGCACGATGACAGTCATACAATACATTACCATAAAACTTAGGATCTTTGGGCATATCAATTTATCTGCTCTGTATTAACATCACGTATGGACAATATCGTGCTGTATCCTAAAGTAAAAGCAAATTATTTTTGATGAGAATTTGGAAGGAATTTATCACGAATAAATAGGTCATATTATTCACAGGAGTGAATAATAATAAATATTTTATGTTCCAAAAGTTTAGTGAAGTAAAATAACCTGCACCGAGCTGATTGATGGTCTTTTACGCACTGCGAGTCCGACGGATACGAGAGATTAAATTTGCGCTAAGGAATGTTATACCAGTCTTTTCCATGTAATGAGCGTAGTGCAGCAAGCTCCTGCAAATAAACAAAAAGATATCCGGCGTCGGGCAGTGCGGTGCGTTGACGTGACGTTCGGAGGCTCGGGCTCCTCAATGCAACATGCAACAGCGAGCGTGAGGCAGGCGGGGCTGCGGGCGGGGGCTCCGCCTGCGGCGCGCCAGTCTGTCGGCGCGCGTCCGTCGACACCACGTGCCGCATCACGCTACGCGCCGCGCTCTCGTCTCTTAACTCTGTGACCGTGTAGCTTGTGATCCCCAAAGTGTGTGTTTGTGTTGTTATTACTAGTGATGTGCCAGGACATGGCGTTGTCGCGCAGTTGACATGTCGCTGAGCGCGACCGCCCAGGCGGTGCGCGGGACACGGACCAACAGTCTCGACCAGCTGGATTTCCAGGAGCGCAGACAGTTGATCGCCAGCTCCTTGTCGCTGAGTGACATCCTGCATGTCGGGGCCAAGGAGGTGGCCGCTGTCGCCGGTCCGTATCTTATAAAGTGACAAATCTCGTATCTTGCTTCATTCTGACTGCAGTCACATTCCGAACAATACTCTTGCGAAATAAACGGTTTTAAATGTTTGGTCGAACTAATACAATAGAGTCGTTAAGTATTGAATACACGATTCATAGCTCTTCGTATCTCTCTCTTCTCCTCTTGGTATCGTGGGGTGATCCCGTGTTCTCTGGGATATCCTAATATAGCTGAGACGTACTCTCCATATAATCCCCAGTGCAGATATTTTATACGAGTTTCTTATACATACCAATCTTCCCCTCGAGTCGGTTGTTAGCGATCAGGGTATTTGTGTTTATATTTGGTGGCCGGGTTGTGCCGCTTTCTATTATGGGCTGTTGTTATTGTCATGTTTTTTGCATCACCTAATTAATACTAAAATTGCAGCAATTATGTTTTAGAGTCGTGGAAGCAGAATAAATAGTACTAAGTACACATGAATATTCATTAGTACTTTCGATCTGTACCTACTACTAACATCTCATTTAAACATTGTAGAACGTGAATAAAGTATGGAGCATTAAATGAGCACGTAATAATTATAAAAAATGTATATGGATTATACCCATATATTGACATGTATAGTATGATTGACAATGTAGCATCGTCCGTGTCTGCGGAGTTGTTGTATATTCATATAGTGTTCTTTATTATTCATATGTATAACTAACCTACCTATTCAAAAATTCATTATTAGAACGAGTTAAAAATAATAATCTCGTTTGTTATGTACGTCGAAAAATAATTGCCTACGCAGCTTAAAACACTCACATCATAGTTATACTTAAATATCTACGCATTATGATAGTTTAAAAAAATATCTGATAATAGAAGTAACTAAATAATATACATCAGCGTATAGGTTACAGGTACAGCACACTTCTATTTATGATGGTGTCATACCACAAGGACAGGACGTTCTCGTAAAACCCAACCTAGTCATCAAGAAGGGTTCATGGGGAAATGGGTGTAGGGTAAACCCCTAGTAAAACCGCGAGAAGTCTTCCAGTGTACAATTTTTAATGTTGGATATGAATTCAGACGTCTAACTAACAGATATCAGTATTATTTATCTCATTGTTTTATTAACTTTATATTTAATTTATTGACATAAAATAATTTCATTTATTGAACATAACATTAACACAAAAAGAGCAATAACAACAAAAAATAAATACAATCAAACAAAATAGAAATACAATACATTCACACAAAGAAAGGAAATAAAAATAATTATATGATTTGTTGCATTAAAATATCTACATTGATTTTAATAAAGCTTTAATGTAACAAATTCTCTAATTGAAAAATATAAAATCGGGCAACTAAAATACACACAGAAAGACACAATCTCTGTCTTTTATGCAAGCTATGTTACAATGTGTCCAAAAAATAATCCTTATCAAGACAAGCGTCATTTAGCTACGATTTTGTTTATCTAAGCCTCTCCATAGGTTCGGTGTACCCCGCCACACATTACGTAGCCAAGTTTATGAATGTTTTCGTTCTGTGATATTTACTGATTCAATACTGGCACACCTATGCTTATCAAACTCTTATAATGAATTATGAACACGAACCTAGAACATTCATAGGTCACGAGACACGTGAACTAGATGTAAATGACACTAACGTAATGGTGGATACACGACAAGCGTACTCAATTGCGAACTTCAAAAATTCATTGTTATAATATGTTTAACTACATAGGTGACCCGTTAAACGTTGTTTTGCCAATATATGTTATTAACAACGTTTGACTAATATTATATGTATGTATTACAAATATATACATAGAAACCTTCCCCAACAATCACTCTATTTACTATAGTAAACCGCATCAAAATCCGTTGTGAAGTTTTAAAGATTTATGCATCCATAGGGACGGACGGTGGGAGGCAAGTTTGTTTTATTCTATGTATTGATATTTCGGCACATACCCAAGCTATCAGAAGGAAAATGTACATAATTGCAATATGTTCCAAATATAGAATGTTATATGAATGTAACAGTGATACCACATAAGGTTAAAACCAAAGGTTATCTAATTATCTACAATTTAACCTATATTGAAATATGTTTGGCTTTCGAGAATTCGTTAGTTCAGAGTATTGTCTAACCAATATTTGATTATTTCGTCATTGATACAAATGAACAAACATGTAAAATATCCATAAAAAAATAAATTATTTCCATCCTATGCTTTTCTTAAACCACCATTATGTCTGGTTTTAAGCAGCGGCCACAAACCACACCGGTCTACAATGGAGCACACTTGTTTATTAGGTATGTTTTTTTTTTGTTGTTGTCGAAATATTTGAGCGTAAAGAGATAAACGACTATCCACATTGTTTTTGCATTTCCCGCATATCTCTTGAGTGGATATTGAGTAGGTATTGAGATTATTAGAGATAGGTACGCATAGTACTAAATGGCTTGGAATGACCCTGGGCGTCGTCGTTATGATGTTTAAATCTTCACTGCAATCCATTGCGGCAAAGCACTTCCACTTCATCAGACGTTTCTCCGTCGTCTGGCCATTAACTGGCTAGACTGTGTTATATATATGTACGTAGCAGCTAGCTATAGTAGCTACAGGTCTGTACCGTGAACATTTTATTTTCTCGAATTCAAAAACATAGATAATAGCTACATCTATATTAATAACTTATTTCAATGAAATAGCTTGGTCTCTATTTAACTAAACGACTAATGAAGTTCCTAACGAACTATTGTTTGTTGGTCATACAAGGAAATAACAAACACGTGACGGTATATATTTTCCTTGTTGACGTCCAAAGAAATTCTCCTCTGTGAAATACTTCACACGTATCTACTGAGTTACTTACTTACTTTTTAATTTTTCATGATAAATGTATCTTTATTTCTAAGCAAAGAATGTTTATGACGCACTATGTTGTCCTCATCTTGTCACATAAGTGAATTAACCTAATTCATTATTATCAGTTGTCATTGTCATTATATTGTACTAGCTGCCTATTATGGGTAATTCGCTACAGATGTACACTGCATACATTAACACAGGTGTATGGTGTCATCACACCACCAATGAGACGAGAATGTCACCGGGCGCCATTGCCTACGGCTGGCATAATATGTATTTGCTCAGGAATGTTGTTATCGTTCATCTAATTAGGAAAACCGTGGCGATTGTCATATCGTGGGTTTGTTAACCAGTTTTTGAGTGAACTAGAGATATTTGTACAAAAATAAACAACGTTGACCTTCACCAATAGTTTTTTTGACTAGAACTGCGCAGAACTTTTTCACAGCTGGGGTGGTCAGCATACCCCTTTAGTTCCTAAAGTACCTTCAATATATTTCGTAGGTCGTTTTACGCGACATTTTCATAGCTTTGGATAGTCTGGTTCTGGATCTATACGGATATTTAATTGAACGACCGGATGCGACATTCATTATTTAAAGTGTATGATTTTGTATGAACACATACTCTATCTGAATAAGGCACCAGTTGATCGCGGAATTAACCTTAAAGATCAGTCTCGACTTGACACAGCCTCTAGCAAAGGCCGCGCTGAGAGGTCAAAACGACGCTGCATTTTACGGTTTATTTCGTTATTAAAGTCGCAACAATGTCGGTGAACGATTTTCTATAAAAAAATCAAACTACCTGTTTTTTGATTAGGTACTCTACATAAAAGAAATATAGAGTACCTACCTGTAGGATTTTAGAATAAATTTACTTAATTTATTATGGAATGTGTATAATTTGTAACGGTTATTACCTATAGCTAGTAGATTTATTACAATAATATCATGAATTACATTGATATCTGTTTAAATTCGTTACGTATACAAGTATTTTACGCACTGTACCTAACCTCATATACAATCTTGTCGTTCTATAATTCACCTTCTTCCCGGTAACTTATTTATCTTTAAGTAATATTCTACTCTGGAATGTTATCTACTCGATTATCTTTTCTTTAGTTTTTTGTCAATACAAGTGAGTAATGTTTACTGATAAGGTTTTGCGCTTGTATTAAAAATATTTGAGCAAGAGATAGTATTTTCACTAGGCATTTTTTTCTTAGATCTATTTTGAATCTTACTTTATTGTCAGTAAAAATTAATTTATTGTCATTATTATTTATTATTCGGAGCTATACTACATGTGGTAGTTGCGATGCGTTGACAGAATGTAGTTTGGCTCAAAGAGGAACCGTTATCAACTGGGGATATCTACCTACACGTACGTTGCGAGTGTGTGCCGCTTGTCCACATTTGGGCAGATCTAGCTTTGGGTCAAATGAAGTTGACCTGCCAATTGGCCGATCTCCAAGCAAGATTGACAAAACGGAATTCAGAGTAAACTGTTCGATAGCCATCTAACTCGTCGGAAGCTGCACGTAACGATTTTTGCCAAACACACATGTGAACAACAAGGAGTATTTTGTTCAAATAATGGACTCGCATGCCTTGGCCCGTGTTAATTGAAGCCAATAAAGTAACCGACGACGTAACAAGCTTCGTGTATTGTATATACCTACTGCCAGAATTGCGCATTTTTAGCTTTTTTGCCAAAATATCTCGTAAACGTTCGCGAAAATATCTTGAGTGTAGATACAACAAGTAATTACTGTTATTTCACTGCGAATTCCGTAAATTAAACTATACTGCTTGTAAAAGAACCGAGCAATGGTCTTAGAAGCGTTGTTGACGATTGCGGGGAAACACAAAAAACATTTTTCATCTCCGTACAATAGGTCATCTTTTTGCTCGGGAGATGACATTTTGTATGGGGATTGATTTTTTTTTATTGCCCCACTTTGTCATCGTAGAAAAAGTTGTTCAAATTGTCGATAGTAGTAGACCATTGCAAGGGGTATTTCGTGCTAATAGGTCTACAGAGAGGAATTAAATGTTTTTAATTGACAATGTGCACGTGATATATGAACGTTTCTTGTTAATAATGTGATGTTTACTGTTAATACCTCGTACCTTGTATTGAAATGTACTACGCAGGTGCCCGAGCACTCGCGGAACTATCCATACTGTAGTTATGTGACGGTTGTAACAACGCAGTTCCATTGGCGTTTGGTACCAACAGTATATTAGTCAAAGTGAGCTGTGCAATATGCACTTGGTAGTATACTGATGTGACTGTAGTGTTTGTATTTATCCAAGTTCAGTTTTCGATGGTGCTACCTGCAGCGTAGCATTGTGGCACAGCTAAGTAGTTGCGCTACGTGGGCTCCATTAATCATTCACCGCAATGGTGCGCTATTGGATAATGATTCACGTCTAATGTGCAATAGTAAAACACAATACTCGAATTTAGCCCGAGCTGATTAATACGCAGATCAAAAGCGTCCTAATAACACAAATGAAGTGGATCTTCGTTACATTAACTAATGAGTAGATTAGATATTCGACACTATTAGTCAATAACGTAATCACTTCACTAAGTATTCCGAGGTAACATTTAACAGATATTCTTTTTCTAGAGCATTATGATGTTAGTAAAAAATATACGCTTCATAAAAAAGTACCCATTTTAATTTTATGAATAATGCCTATGATAAAAAATATAGATGCTATAGCGGTCACGGTCCAGCGAGCTCCGGCGAGGACAAGCGCGTGCGCAGCTCATTCCGATGTTACATACAAGTTAAAAGTCACGGGAGTGTCAGTACCAAGTCGACTCTCATCCACCGCATATGTCAGACGAGTATACGTAGGATTTAAATACACAATTGTTTAAGAACGTCGCACCGCGAGAATCGTGACTCACAACACGCCAACGGTGTTGACGCCTCTACAATCCTGCTATACGTGGGCTGACGTTTTTTTATATTCTGACCCTAATCAATTTATCAACATACCTTATAGAGTTTTTTTTACTAAACGCCTGTACTTTTATGGTGGTATCATAACCAAAACTTTGATTGGATTCCTAGACCTTATTGTTTATTTAATTGTATTTTATGCCGTTGGCCTTTCTTACAAACAGTAAGTAATGTATCGTTATTAATAACCATATTGTTACTGAATTGAAGATGGATGGAGTAGCATCGTTGCTGAACAATACAATGTTGCTATGCCTTTTGCATATCGTGTAATTATCTTCCAGCGTACGTGACGGGGGTTAATCTTCATAGTTTAACATTCGGCGAAATAGTTTGAAGGCAGTTAGTCGTAGGAATTTCGTTATCTATATTATGTCAGTGACCGGACATTTCTTCACTCGATGAATCCACTTGTTGATAATAGTCGGGACAGGTCATCATTCACAGAGGAGATTAAAGTCAACAATATTGTCCGTGCATTTTTTTTTTGGCTTCAGACTTTGCGAGTCTTAAAAGAAAATGTTTGTTGAACAGTACATATATTTTTAGGACGTCTGAGTCCAGATTGTTGTCATTTTGTCTGCACTCGACTTGTTTACTTTCAGATCTTATCTTGATTATGTATGGCCGTCTAGCTTTCAAGCCAATCAGGGTTGAATCGCATTAGATTAGCCGTGGCTCTGTCGCTCGGGGAGGCGCTTGTGGTGGTTATCTGCTATTAACTGTGGGTGAAACCTAATAACCATCTAATCCGGCTTCTCCAATCAATACCTTCCAGCGTCCTTCTGTCCACTCACTGTATAAAAAGAGGTCAGGTTTTCTGTTAGTATTGAAAAACACTTTGATGTTTGCTTTTTTTATGTAGTTTTCCAAGTTACAACACAATGTACGACAGTTTTCTCTTTCGAGTTTCCACTGAAGTATTGTTATAGATAGCTCGGGCGAGCACCCAACAATAGACTCTCTGCATAATGGACCCATTGATTCTGGTATCAATGTGTGCATCGGACTTGCTACTTGTTTCTATCGACACTCGAATGAGTGATTTTGAAGGCCTCTAAAATAGAACACTGCGTCGGAACGGAGTGGTTTTCTATTTATAGAGCACAAAAGGCTTCTATCTCATCAATGTGATTTTTTAAAGGTTTCCACCTACTTAGACGATCCAGAAAATTTTCTTAAGTACACATCGGGATTAATAATGTTTTTAACTAAATACGTTGTGACAAAAACGTTAAAGAGGAAATAGGAAATAACGAACACGATAAGTTATATCGCTATTTCAATTATTGTCGGCAGGTAGGTACTTTTAATGATTAACCTTTACTGTGTAGGTGTGAGTCATTACGGCCACTATATTCTATCTTACTTGTACCGAATTGAATCAAGTACTTACTATTCAATAAAGAGTAATGTAATATGTATTTGATTGTAATCTAACATGTAGTAGTGTTGTATGTATTGTAACATGTCGAGGTCTAATGTATGTTATTTTATTTTTTGTTTATAGCAAAAAAACAAAATGGTACGGCGGTGCGGACTAACAGCCTGGGCTCCGGTGCGCGCACGCCGCCCGTCGAACGGACCAAGTCCAAGTTCTCAGCGTTGGGCAGGCTATTCAAACCATGGACGTGGAAGCGGAAAAAAAAGTCAGAAAAATTCGTAGCAGCATCTAGAAGTAAGTATTGTAGTAATTACCAATATTATACTAACAATATTTATAAAAAACCCACCCACTAAAATCTCACGAAGCTGAAACAAAACGCCAACAATTCAAATTACCTAGTGAAATTACGTTGGAATCTTTCCAAGAGATAAACAGTGCATGACATACAGATCTGAATGATTCCAGTACATTGCATGTAATTGTGGCCGTTCTGTTACATGATAAACAGACACAAAAAAAAAACGTTTATTTTATCTTTAAAATTGGTATCAGGTGGAAAAGTGTATGATAAAAGTTTATTTACAGATTGAACTTGCCAATAATTGAATTGAAAAATTGTTGTCTCTTCTTTATTTCAGCTTTAGAAAGGAAGATATCCGTCCGAGCGAACCGTGAGGAGCTGGTGCAGAAGGGCATCCTCATGCCCGAGAGCCCGGTCACGCCTGTGCCCGAAGACAGTAAGATCTGATTATAGTTTACTTACTATAAAGTATTTAGAATACTGTTTGGTTATTGGTTATATAAATAATGTCGCGTTTAGTCCCCAGTGGATACAATCCTTTTTTTTTAAATACTAAGAACAAGAAAAGTTCAAAGAAGCCTCTTGATCTGCCTAGCGTTTAAATTCAGCGACCTCCCATTGTTACTGTATAATTAATTCCTCTCGGTATACACCCAGAGGAATTATACATGCTTATACATTATAGGAGCATATACGTGCTCCTAAATATATGGAAAATGAGATTTTTCAATTGCATAATATGTTACCAATGGGATCATAAAATGGGAGCATAAGGGGCATAGATTTATTCTCTCATTTAGCGGAAAATTCAGGATAGACCACATAGTACGTTCTTAATAATCTTCTTGACAATAATACGCCTTAGATGAACAAATGTAGATAACAAACAAAATGACGGCATCTGATGTTTTGGCTGTTTAATTTGTACTTGGTGTATTTACATTTATTGTGTCCACTATTATATGGGACCATTATCATCGGTCAGTTTATATAATTCATGCGTGGAGAGTCCGTAGTTAAGGCAATATTAACTTTAGAAAAGTATTTTATTAATAATCAGTCAGACTTGAAATATTCAAAAGGATAATGTTTCGTCTACTATTGATTTAATTCTTTACTAGATGTTTTAATTTTTAACCAGGAAAATGTTATTTTAGCAATATAAAAATCTTTCGTACAGATACACCTTTCCCTAAAATCACCCTATCTATTAAATAATACCATATCATAATCCGTTGCGTAGTTTTAAAGATATAGCATACATAGAGACAGACAGTGGGAGGAGATTTTGTTTTATTCTACGTATTGATAAGATTTTACAGTTTTACAGTTTATAAGGAGCTGTAAACAGTAAAACTATTTGTTTCATGTATTAGGTCACACCTATCCAATTCACTTCAAATCACCGCTGCGTTGCGTGTCATTTAATCCGTATAAAGTTTGTTTGCGTTGTAAAATACTAACATAATTTTGAAAGAAATTATTGTCAACTAAATCCCAATTAATATAACTAGGGAAAATAATTGGAAAAATAATAAAACCGGCCGGAAAACAAATATTTCCTCTTTAAAAAAATAAATAATGTCTTTAAGGAAAATTTTGTATATATGTTCGTTAAGAATAAACTCAAAAACAACGAAATTTAGTCCGTTAGTTATGCTATACTCGTATTATACCTGAATGAAAAAGGGTCTAAATATTTGACCCTAAAATTCTCACGGCAGCGGAATGAAAACCGTGTGTAAAACCGCGGGTGATTGCTAGTAAATAATCAACGGATATGAATATAAGGACCGTTTACAATGGCACAATAGTTTCTGTCAGTCATAATTGTGTAAGGTCAACACCGCAGCGCCGCCGCTCGTCCTCATAGATTAGCACATTCGCACTATAACGGCTGCTAAATTATGCAGAATGGGGCGCTCCTTTCCGCTAACAAGATTACTGTTAACTGCAAGCAAGTAAATGAAATTATACTTGTGGTTCAAATGACTGTCCACCTATTGCATTTCCAATATCGTCATGAAAATGGCATTGTGTCTGTTTTTCGCTTCAGTTATTTTGCATATGAAAGAGATGGAAATTCATAGCCATAGCCATAAGAGAACCGTAATAGGGTGGCTATTTTACTGTTCTAATAAAAAAATCCTAGGTACTCCTGATTGTTCTAATAGTGATAAATACAAAGTCGAAGTAAGTTTGTGTTATTTTAAGAGTAAATCATTTAGTTGTATATTTTCTGTAAACAAGATAACGTGAATAACATTTACCACGTTAGTTACACATGTTCATATTTCACGCCTTTACTGCGGAACATTAAATGTAACAAACTTTGTCGTAAATAACTAAGTATACTGCTATACAATACAACTTTTGTCATTTGTAAGTCGGTAAAAGTACCTATGTACATAGTATTATATTTTAGTAACTATTTAATTATTTTTTTAATTATGAAGTATTTAGGTACATCTTTTTTAATCTTCAACAATACATAGTATAAAAAAGTCGCCTTGCACTATTTGTCCCTATGTATGCTTAGATTTTAAAAATACGTTTTGATGCGTTTTCCTTTATTAGATAGAGTAATTCGAAGGTTCATATGTATTGTACATCCATATAATAGCAGACACAAATAACGTTTATCGAATCAGCAATATTTTTCTAAAGTTGTTATTACTTCCTTTTTCTAGAACGATAAAATGTGGTACTAACTGATAAAATAGACTGAATGAAACACTTGTTTAGTATATCCTTTTAAAACAGCTCGACATATGCCAACAAGAAATAAGTATTCTTTTGTCAGCGCCGCCGTCGCTTCAAGTCAATCAATTTGTCTTTCAATAGTTAAACGTTCACAAACCTACGCACAATAGATATGTACCTATATGCGAAATGTTAGTGACCTCAGTCTTGAAAAAGCTAAGCTAATTTGAATTTTAATCGTATCAGGCAATAGTTTATTTTAGAGAGACTACAAGACTTCCCCGTCTTTCGTACATAATTCACCCCGTTACATTCGTACAGAGGTTAAGTCATACAAAAAAATATTTCCTTCTAATGATTATAGTATTAAATGTTACTATTGTGTGTTTGTTGACATTAGTAAGTCAGTCAGTCACCTTTATTTAGACAAACTGTAAATTGTCGTTCTCACGTAACTATTCAAATTACCTGGTACTGTTTAAAAAATCTTTTGAGATTTTGTTCTAGAAACCTCGCTGCAACGAAGCTTCGTTTACGGACTGAACATTTTTTGGAAAAAAAAAACATTATAATTCCGTTTGTCTCTACAGTAAAGAAGAGTAGTAATCCATCTTACCGGTAGTTGGTAGATCACGTTCAATTTCGCTTTTCATGGGTTTTGCTCGAGCATTCGTGAGCGTGTTCCGGTGATTCCGCGACCTACATACCACTTCATGGCTCATCGCGGCACCATTTAACACTAATCTACGGTGACGATTGTTCATTCATTGATATCTACTATGCAAATGAGATTCGGTTAGCCTGTAAAGTTCGTTAGCGGCGTCGCTTGTTATTGTTTTGATGTCGTACAGGTACGTTCAATCATTGACAACCTACCCAAATATATCTACCTCCGCACAGTGATAGTGTATTAAAGATTGGGGTATAGTAATATGCCCTGTGGTCATACACCACAGAAAGCCTTTAGGGATGGAAACCTGTACCCCTGAAATAAAGAGATTATGAGTCAAAACACACACGTTCATAAGGTACCAATGGTAAAATATTTTTGTTGTTGTATAGCTGTACAAGGAAGGAAAATAGTAAACAATTCAATTGTACTTGCGCGGTACGTGTTATAATTGTACGTTTATATTGCGTGGCAGTCGAGTCCTGACTGGAATGAAAAATAATTAAACAATGAGTTTTCCTTTCGTTATAAAGGCCAATACTTCGTTTCGTGAATCGATATATTAATTCTGTTTCTATTAATAAGAAGGTTAACATAGGAACGTGGTTTTGGGTTGTAAAACAACGATCCTAGCTGCAGTACTTTAACTACACTGCTTATGTGATATGCGGGATGACGAAAAGGAATACTGGACAATTGACTATGTGTTGAGGTTAATTGCTCTATAGGTCTTAAAACCTAATTTAGAGTAAAAAAGGGTTATTTGATCTTGCAGGTTATAGTTATCGCAAAACGCTTGTGTCATATTATGTCATACTTATTTTTAAAAGTTAGCTATTCAGATAATTAGGGATAACGCAGTAATAAATGAATAATCATTAAATCTATCTAATCGGTCCGGAGTTATAAATGTTACGCATTTTCGTATTCCACTAAAAGCAAGTGAGGGTGTATCAAGAGAGCTGTGGTTCTCCAAGAGAGCTGTCATTACTCCAAGTTTGTCAATTTCATCATAAATGGTAGTTTAATTCACCCCCGCTTACGGTTTATTCCCACTTGATCCTCTATAGCTTTTTGGAACAGAAAAATTACAATTTTCCTTCAGAAAGGAACTCTTTAGTATTTATGTAAGTGTATCTAAGTAAGTCTCTGCAACTTATAGTACATGGTCCTAGAGAGGGATCGGACGACCATGTTAAAATGTCCCGGGACATTTATTTATATATGTCTAACGGTTATTAGGATAATGGGCGGGACTCATACATATTTTATATTATTATTTATTTATTTTGCGAAACCAACAAGACATACACATGTACATTCAATAATGTAAATAAAAATTATATAACTTAAAGAAAAAAGAACCGACTTCAACCAGTAAAATTTGACATATATGTGGTTTTATCATAGATGCCATTGTCGGAACTGAACCAAATTTATATGGGAACAAAGGGAATGCACCAGCTTTCACATTAAAAAAAAATATGCAAATCGGTTCACCCAGACGAAAGTTCCGAGGTAACAAACATTAAAAAAAATACAGACGAATTCAGAACCTCCTCCTTTTTTGAAGTCGGTTAAAAATAAATGTAACCTATAAACAACGTAAATCAAGCTGAAAACTCAGATAGTGCTTCCACCAACACGGGTCGATATCTCTGATAAATCTAACTCGTTGTATATTAATTAGCGATATGTTTACTCAAGTATGTTCTTATGTTAACTAGATGTTCTACGATGTTAATTACATACATTGCTTACCCAGCCGTCCGTTAACGTGGAATTATGTTTCTGTGCGATACTGCACTTACATATAAACCCACTCGTTACTTAATTATCATACGTACATACATACATACAATCAGTGTATTACAGATTCTAGAGGAGTGGGCAGAGACATTAAACCTCCACTTCTTCCTTTGTCATACTTGCATGCTTCTTCTCTACATTCAGTTTTCTATTTACTAGCTGTGCCCCGCGCGTCTGTACTCATTCTTAAGTTCCCGTATGAATTAATTAATACATAGTATAAAACATAGTCGCCTTACACTGTCTGTCCCTATGTATGCTTAGATCTTTAAAACTATGCAACGGATTATGATGCGGTTTTCTTTAATAGATAGAGTGATTCTTGAGGACGGTTTATATGTATAATACAGCAGAGAAACACTGTTAATATATTATTTAAAATGTCCATGTCGTAATGTTAGTTACCGTACTCCTCCGAAACTGCTTTACCGGTAAAGTAAAAGTTTTTTAAGTCCCAAATTTTATATTACTTATTTTAGTCTTGAGAATCACGGCCTAAACTATCTATTTTTTAAGGACCTGTTGTACTTCTCTCAATACATCGGATATAAAGGAACTATTAATGGCAAACAAATGTTTTGTCGTGATAGCTAGTGCTGTAGTAGCAGAACATCGTTTGCCGGGGTCAGCTAGTTTCGGAATAAAATATAGCCTCTATGAGTCAGTACACACATCGATCCGATCTCTTTCTTAAAGTTAGAAAGAGAATTCAATCCTCAGGGATAATGAGAGCAATGGTGGTACTTATTTTTTTATAGAATATACGAAAATATGCGAACAAATTGCGGGGCGGTTCACTTATATATTACTAGCTTTTGCCCGCGACTTCGTCCGCGTGGCGAGCCTTTTATAAAGAGATATCTTTTTCTATGTTGTAGAAAAGTATAAAAAATGCTTAATTTTTTAAAGTATACATTTTATTTTGAGTATTTGTTGTTGTAGCGGATACAGAAAAACATCACCTATCAAAATTTCAACATCCTACCTATCAGTGTTGATAAGATAAAACCTTGTTACAGACGGACAGACAGACAGCGAAGTCTCAGTAATAGGGTCCCGTTTTTACCCTTTGGGTACGGAATCCTAAAAAGAGTAGCATGGATGGCTCGGTTGCTGATGCAATCGGAATAAGAGCTACACAGAAAATTAAATGTATTTAGGATTGATTTCTCGTTCATGAAGGACCTGCATGCTAATCTCAATCATCTGTCTTACGCGGTTTATTTTTTTCATACAACAGTTTTTTCCCGCTAACTCCCGTTACCAAAGGAATTTTCCAATAGCCTGTTGCACCTCAGCTTTAAGTGTACTAAGGTACCTGCATCCCAAATTTCAAGCGTTTATCTTGAGCGGTTTAGATTTTTCATACAAAAGTTTTATCCCGTCAACTCCCGTTCCCGTAGGAATTTCTCAAAATAGAGCCATAACTAAACTGTATATTTCCTAAGGTATGTGCATGTTACATTTCAAACTTTAAATTTACGCTATTTCTCATATAAGAGTTTTCCGCTAACTCTCATTCCCGTGGGAATTTTGCAATATCGCGTTGCAAGTAAGCTATATGTTCACTAAGGTACCAGCGTAACAAATGTCTCTCATCTGTCTTACGCGGTTTATTTTTTCATACAACAGTTTTTTCCCGCTAACTCCCGTTCCCATAGGAATTTTCCAATAGCCTGGTGCACCTAAGCTTTAAGTGTACTAAGGTACCTGCATTCCAAATTTCAAGCGTCTACCTTGAGCGGTTCAAATTTTTCATACAAAAGTTTTATACCGTCAACTCCCGTTCCCGTAGGAATTTCTCAAAATACAGCCATAACTAAACTTTATATTTCCTAAGGTATGTGCATGTTAGATTTCAAACTTCAAATTTACGCGATTTCTCATATATAAAAGGTTTCCGCTAACTCCCATTCCCGTGGGAATTTTGCAATATAGCGTTGCAAGTAAGCTATACGTTCTTTAAGGGTGCTGCGTACCAAATTTCTGCCATCTGTCTTACGCGGTTTATTTTTTTTCATACAAAAGTTTTTTTTACCACTAACTCCTGTTCCCATGGGAATTTTCCAATAGCCTGTTGCACCTAAGCTTTTAGAATACTAAGGTACCTGCATCTCAAATTTCAAGCAACTAC
>SJJU01001790.1:0-10572 GCA_012932125.1 Conopomorpha cramerella | reverse complement strand
CTGAGAGCGAGAGAGCTGGATGTGAGTGAGTGGTGAATAACGTACTCTATATACCTAAATATGATCTCCCATATTTATCAGGTTTTGTTTCAATGATTACTTTCATATCGTGAATAAAACGGTTTATAGGGTTCTGTAATACATCGGAACGTGTTATGGAATAGTAAACAGATGTACCCATTGCGTGTACCGCATTAATAGGGGGGGGGGGGGGGTATATCGCAGTGGTGGTTTAACTCCCAGTTAGACTAGAAAGACTAGAAAAGTTGGCCTGGTGTCTGTGTCGATCACACATGTATTCTATGAAGCCTAATAAATAGAAACCCTGTGCAAAATTTCAACTTTCTAGGTTCAATGGTATTCAAACTTTGTATTAATATTGATTTACATACATTCTAAATGGGGTCTACAAAAACTTCGAGTTAAAAGAGTGTTCCTGATCACCCTGTATACATATTACTATACAAGTATTACCCTTGATTTGGCAGTCGGCTTGTAAAAGTTCGATATGAAAAGAAAGATAAAGAAATGGCAGTCTCATATTTTTGGGCCTGGGCGTTGATGAGTCAGTTATGAATTAATGAGTTACTTTGCGTGTAAAAGGATCCCGAGCAATGGTCTTAGAAACGGAGATTTTTTTTGCATGCATTTCTTTGCATTGTCGCCATTAAAGTTGTTCATATTGACGAGCCCAACAACAACATTTCAAAGACCTCGCTCTTGATTTCTCGGGGTCCATTTACATACAGTATGGAAATAAGATATTTCCAGTTCCCATGTTAAAGAAATCAGATTTTGATAATGGCAGACCAGATCAATCGGGGAGAACTTTAACAAAATTGCAGGTGTTAATTCGGGATTCCTATAAAAAATATAACGAGTAGTACTGGTTGAGGTCTGTTTTTTTTTTAAATTATTAATTACTAGTGGACGCCCCATTCGCGAGGTTTCAGCATTAACAGTAGTTCGTTTGTCCTTTTCCTTCTCTAGGAAAAGTGGGAGAGAGACACTTTTTCTATAAAACAAATTGCAATAATCCCTACGGAACCCTTCATAGGAGAGTTTGACTCGCACTTGCCCGCTTCTTCTTAAATGTTGGCAATTATTTTGCATACATCTGAGAGCTTTCAAATGTAATGTATGTATATTATTGAGTTAATTAATTCTGATACCTACCTACTTAACAAGAACTTATATAAATAATGCAAATATTAGTTTGTAACAGTGTCTTACATTTTTCGGATTGCACTTAATTTTGTGATCAAGAACGTAAAGATACTGACAGACTGGAGCATTCACTTGTAACAGAACATCAAACATTTGCCGCTTTGTTATTTGTCGAACTGAGCAACGCTAAAATGTTCTTGTATTTTTTTTCTGTGATGTTACGTTCGCAAGAGTGCTCATTACAAGTGAATGCTCTAGTCTATCAACAACTCAAAAGTACATGCACCCAGTGGCGTTTACAACAAAATAAAAAAATAAATACACTTCACGCCTTTAATCCCAAAGAGGGGTAGGCAGAGGCACTTGCTAAAGCAAGTACCCACGGTTCACCAAGCGTATCGATGTTGTCCTTCACCGTACGAGCGTTGCGTTGCGCACATAGGCTCTGAAAAAGAGTCCCATTGGTACACGTCCAGTAGACAGACTCGAACCCGGGACCTCCCGGTTACAAGTCAAGTATCCGACCAACTGGACCACAGACGCTCTCGTTTACAACAAGGTAGGCAGCAATCTCCACGAATTGACACATATGTATAGGTAACTTGTCGTTACGAAATATAGGTATCTACATATCTACTCACCCACAAAACTCAGGACCTTCGTCAGCCTATGTCGTGAGTACAACAAAAAAAGATTCAGCAATACCTCTATTATATTAGGTCGGGTAGCCAAAATGCTAAGGTAGGCAGTTCCTTTTTACCTATATGTATGGTGTGTGTGCACGCCACTGCATGCACCTAGATATATGTAAAAATACACTCGCGAGCACAAATACCGGGTCGCAAATAATTTCGTACACTACACATCTAAATATCTCGCAATCGAGGAAAGTTTTTTTTTTGTTGTTTTGTTTTCTTTTTAATTTTAATTCTAGTATAACTAGAACTATAGAATTCCACTCTTAACATTGGCCAATGTAGTGGTAGCCTATAATTAAGAGAACATTTTATGAATGGATTTGTATTTAGTTGTTTATTGTTACCTATGTATGAGTGTATGTCTTGTTGGATGTCCTAAATCAAATAAATAAATAAATAAAAGTTAGCCGAGTAAAAGAAACTGTTTTTTTAAGACAATGAAATAGCTAAAAAGAATGCCAAAAAGTATTTTTGTCTTGTATTATATTATAATAATAATAATTTCATTTATTAAAGTAACTAAGACTCACAAATGTTAGTAGTACACAATAAGCTTATACTATGTTAGTAACACAAGGATATGAATATGAATATTACTGAACCGCCAGCACAGGAATCATCTCAGCGACAGTCCACAAGAGACAGCGCTGCAGTGTACATGTACTGACAGTCCAGTCGACTCGAAAATAATCTCTCTATCTCTATAGAGTTATATAATTTAAGTATTCTTTTAGAATTGTATCATTTATGTATGAATATTGATCTACATTCATTCTAAATGGGGTCTACAAAAACTTCGAGCTAACAGAGTGTTCTTGATCACCCTGTATACCTCTACATACAAGTATTACCCTTGATTTGGCAGTCGGCTTGTAAAAGTTCGATATGAAAAGAAAGATAAAGAAATGGCAGTCTCATATTTTATTCACTGATTATCTTAAACTACCTCCTTATCCTTTCCATTTTCCAACTAGTGGACGTCCGCGATTTCATCTCTTTTTTTCGTAATTTTATGACAAAACTAGTTATCCCGGCAAACATTTGTTTTGCAATAATAAGTTGCCTTTTTACACGATGTATTGGGAGAAATACAACTGGTAGATGCCATAAAAATAGACAGTAGCCGACTCTCAGACCTACTGAATACGCATATAAAATTTGGTAATAATCGGTAAAGCCGTTTCGCTGGAGTACAGTAACATTGTGACATGGAAATTTCATAATACGTGCTGTGGAGCTTATTATATTTATCTACTATATAAAAATAAGTCGGGTTTTCCTCCCTGACATTATAACTCCAGAACGCACGAACCGATTTCCACGGTTTTGCATTCGTTGGAAAGGTCTCAGGCTCCGTAAGGTTTGTAGCAAAGAAAATTTAAGAAAAATTTCAACAGAAAAGCCAGAAAACGAAACGAAGCCATCTGGTGGCAAAACGGAGTTCGCCGTGTTTGCTAGTTTTACATATAACTGTATAATCGAAACGTTGTCACTTCGATTCATGAACAAAAAATAATCACATCTCTATTAATTGATGACAACGAGCTAAGAAGCAATAGGGTATGCAACGTTGAGATACAAATGCCATCGCCATACATTTGGTTGTCAGTCATATCCATTCTAAATATTGTTCATGGATTTATCAATGTGTCAGAATTTGCTTCTTATCTGACGCCGACTATAATTATAAATTAATTCGGACCATGTATAGATCTATCAAATATTGAAAGTAATCTAAATATATAAAAGGAAAAGCTGACTGAATGACTGACTGACATATCAACGCACAGCCCAAACGGCGAAACGTAGGCGCTTGAAATTTGGAACTGACGTAGCTTAGGTATCGTAGGGGTGCACTAAGAAACGAATTCCCGAAATTCCCACGGGAACGGGAATTAACGGGAAAATACTTTTGTATGAAAAATCTAAACCGCTCAAGTTAGACGCTTGAAATTTGGGTTGCAGGAACTACTAAACTACGCGAATGAAATCGCGGGGCGTCCACTAGTACTTTATACAAGACGTCACGGAAAACTTTTTGCATATTTTTTAAAAGCTATTTAATTGTTTTCAATTCAATTCAATTCAATTCAATATATTTATTTGCCAAATATGGGTTACAGTGAGCTCTTATGATTAGGTACAGTACAAGCCATATTTAGCCTAAATAAGGCATGCAAATATTTAATTAGATAAGTCCATTTGAAAAAAAATAAAAATAAACACAAAACAATGTATCCTGTTTTTCAATGACAATTTAATTTACGCAGCTAGCTCTCCTCGAATGCGAGATATTCAGATGTGTCATGTGTAAGTATACAAAATTATGTGTGACCCCAAAAATGTTTGCTCTCGAGTGTACTTTAACTCTTTCCCGGACAGTAAACGCCTATAAGCGTTATAACAATTAAACATCTAATGTGTCTATTTTACTGTCCGACAATGAGTTCAGGTTCCAAACATTGTGGAAAGCAATAAAGTATTGAGTACCTTACTGTTAAATAAATTTAAAGTAAAAAGAACCGTCTTCACCATGTAAAATTTGAGATAGATTTGTGGGTTTCCCATGGACGCCATTGTCGAAATTGAACCAAATTTCAATTTAAACGGGGCAAAACGGGAAGCTGCATCTTTCAAACAAACATACTCCGTGTAAACCCGAGCAATGGTCTTAGAAACGTTGTTGGGCTCGTCAATATGAACAACTTTTACTATGGCGACAAAGCGTAGCGTAATAATTTTTTTTCATCGCCGTACAAAATATGCCTGGGGAGATGACATTATGTGTGAGAATTGAACAAAATATTTTCCTACATTGTTTCCGCAGCAAAAATTGTCCATATTGACAAGCCCAACAAATTTTCTAAGACCATTTTGCTCAGTGTCCTTTTACACTCAGTATAATCATCGAAACATAAAAAAACCGCCGAATTCCAAACCACTTCCTTTTTTTAATAGGTAAAAAAAAACTCGCCACTTGAGTTCACTTGACTAAAATACCTACTAGCCTAGTCCGAACAAGGCTAAACCGGTGTAAAGGGTCTAGCAGGCCAAGGGAACAATATTGACCCCGAAAGTGATCTGGCTTTATTATTTTTTTTGGTGGTGTACCGGTATACGCCAAGGTTACTCTCCACTATCAGCCCTCGATCTTATATTATTTTAGACACGTCTACTGCGAGTAAAAAGACCCCGGGCAATGGTCTTAGAAACGTAGTTGGGCTCGTCAATATGAGCAACTTCTTAATTTTTTTTCCATACAAAATAGTGTAGCTCGAGCATAATTTGTCTGTTTTCGAGCAACGTTACTTGAGCGGATGACTCCAGGATCATCTCAGCCCACAAAATTTGAGCCCGCGGGCTAAATTGACCAGATACGTTTTGTCTTCGTGGTCGATTCGGCCCATAGTGCGCTAAGTATGCTATCAATAACAAAAAAATAGGTTCAAGTGCTCTTGTGACGTAGGTTCTGAACTAATCTATAGATATAAATGAACTGATGTTCGTTAGTCTCGCTAAAACTCGAGAACGACTGGCTAATTTTGGTGTTGAATTATTCGTGGAAGTCCAGGGAAGGTTTAAACGGTTTATTTCATCCAATACATGGGGTACAAAAGCTACTTCCTGTGGCAAAATAAATGTTTGCCGAGACAGCTAGTAAATCGATAAAATTTGGTTTCGTAGTGGTCTTTTAAGGAGTTCAAAGGAATTAACTTAGCTTAGTATGAGCTGCGCAGTACAGTCTGAAGGTCTTCAAGTCGCGGGTGAATAGGTACCTTCTGAACTAGTGTGCTCCATCGTCGACCACATCGCTGCTTAACATCAGGCAGGATGGTGATCAAACGCTTGTTCATAGTGATAAACAAAAAGATATGAATGACTAGGTCGAGATTACTATTCACAAATATGTATGTGATCAATTTAGTCCGCGGGCTCAAATTTTATGGGCTAAGATGACCCTTGCATCGAGCGGAGCGGATAATATCTGTTCTCAAGTTTGAGTCATTGCCAACTCAATTATTGTACGAGTAACTTTATTGAGCCGTGTGGTGACGGCGAATAGAATACATGTGTCACCACCCCAGTCCAACTTTTCCCGCTATGGGGGTCGTAGGAGACGACCGAGGGAACCCTCCAGAGAACGGGCAGCAGCGCTCTTTGTGAGTTAAGCCACAACACCACTGCGATCGCCAACCCGCCTGCCAAGCGTGGCGGTTATTGGCATTTCACCATAAATGACGGAAATCATTGGGGGAGGCCCTCGTCCAGCAGTGGAAGTTATGCGGCTGATGATGAACTTTATATCGGGTAGCTGGAAAATCGACCAAAATTTATTGTTGGTGCGATCCTAAAGCACCCCAGAGGTGCGGAGGGTGCTGATAAGATCACGCCAGTCCTTTCATGGCGCCGAACCGTCGAGAGTGAACTGCGTGCCGCAGGAGTGAGCTGGAGCGAGGCCAAGAGCGTTGCTGAGGACAGGAAGGCGTGGCGTGACCTTGTCAAGGCCCTCTGCACCTCTGAGGTGCCATAGGAACACAACAACAGTCCTTTCTGTCTTCAGAATCGTTCCCGGTCTCTTTATAGCTTACCCCTCTTCGACGAGCAATTCACTTTCCACGAGGCTTCGGCGGCATGACTTAACGAGAAGATCTCTGGATCTTACGTCACCTAATTGACAAAGATTTAATATAATATATAATATACACTTCACGCCTTTTAATCCCAAAGCGGGGTAGGCAGAGGCGCTTGCTAAAGCAAATGCCCACAGTTCACCAAGCGTATTTAACCCAACGTGACAGGGGGTGAGCCCATCGCCGTTATAGGGTTTACACACCTTGTGGTGTGCGGTTTCATCACGATCTTGTCCTTCACCGTACGAGCGTTGCGTTGCGTAGGTACATAGGCTCTGAAAAAGAGTCCCATTGGTACACGTCCAGTAGCCGGACTCGAACCCGCGACCTCCCGATCACCAGTCAAGTATCCGACCAACTGGACCACAGACGCTGACAAAGATTTACGCCACCAAAATCGGATCTATAATTGAAATTAACACACTTTTCGTTAAATTTGACGGGAAAACTGGATGAACAGGAAGCAATTATTTCACGTCCTTGTTTCTGGCGCAAATGAGTGAGGGTTTCTCAACCAAGTGGCACGTCTAAAAATTGAGTTGCTGGAATAGAAGAGTATTTCTTGTACGTTGCCAATATTTTAGTTTGTTTTTACATTTTCTTTCAAATAAAATCAAATATTTTAGGTATTTCTTCATCGTTATAGTTGCTATTACATATAGATATGCAGTAAACTGAAAAGTAGTATTTTTCCCGCCCGCCCCGGCTTCGCACGAGCGCAATGCTGGTACTAAGTATTTCTCTAATATATTATGCATGTATTATACATATAAACCTTCCTAAAAACTCACTCTATCTGCCAAAGAAAACCGCATCAAAATCCGTTGCTTAGCTTTAAAGATATAAGCGTACATAGGGATAGACTAGACGACAAGCGACTTTATCTAAATACACAGATCAAAAGTGTCTAGGGGTCAAGTACATTTTAGTAGATTGAAAACAAGTATATATTTTACAAAAACTGAATTAATTCAAAATTTATTCAATATGTGGTGATAAGTCATTGGCACAGGCATGGGGATTTAGGTAGGAAACCAACCCAGAAGATTAGATTTGATTTAAATAAATTAGAGTTGTTTTTGAGCTAAAAATGTTTTTGATTCCTAGGGCATAGCGTAGGTACCAGGTGGGTGCACTAGAAAGGAATTCCCGAAATTCCCACGGGAACTAGTCTAGTCAACTATATAATGATAGTATCACTGTGTATATGATAGTTACAGATCACTGTTCTGTTAATGATCATTTATTTCAAAAAACATTTCTTTATTTTGTTTTATTAAGGACTAGCTGACCCGACAAACCTTGTTTGGTTAATATATGTTATAAATTCCGGGATAAGAAAATTTGCTTAAATGTTATTCCAGTGTATAAGGTACGTGCGTGCCAAATATCAACCAAATCTGTTGAGCCGTTTTGTCGTGATTAGCTGACAAACAAAATTTAAAAAAAAAATTAAATTCGGCTTTTAACGGCAACTTGATATAATCCACTGGTTTTCTCGTAAAAAGAATCAATGTACAGTTTTGGACCCAGATTTTATTATAGGTAGATTTTGTTATATTTTATTATAGTATAGATGACCAACAAGATGTTACACTAAATGGTTACCTGGAAGAAATCGCTCTGAGCGATAAGGTCGCCATTTGCAATATGAACATTGTTAGTTGTACATTTTGTAATGTATAGTGTGCAATAAAGTATATTCATTCATACGTTAAAAATTACAATATTAAAGCAGCTAAGCGCAGCCTTAATAATAGGCTACCACTGAAAGTTCATAATTAAGCACATGAAAAGTATCCCTAGACACTTTCACAAGTACATTTTAGAAGATTGCAATCAAGAACATATTTTACAATGTTATATATTGTAAAATATGTTCTTGATTGCAATAACATTGTAAAATATGTTCTGATAAGTCATTGATACAGGCATGGGGAATTAGGTAGGAGACCAACCCAGAAGATTAGATTTGATTTAAATAAATTAGATTTTTTTAGAGCTAAAAATGTTCTTGATCCCTAGACACTTTTGAAGTGTGTAGGTACAATAGTAGTCACACTATCTAACATAATAACAAAGGTACATAAACATACACATAAACGAAATAAAAAAAAATGATTGTCAGTAAAGTCAATATACCGACGGCAGTCTGACGTGACAACGTCAAAAATTGTAGTAGTAGTAGTAGTACACTCGCTTGCGGAACGGGACAATGACGTCATCTTGTTCGTGCATGCAGCTCGCAGTAGGTATCGAGTTATTAAACGTTGTCACGTCAAAAAAACAATGGGGAATTTTTTTTGACGTTCTTCTGACAGATTTTAACTGTCATTACCGTCATCCTTTCCTAACAAAGATTGACAGTAATGACAGTTCTCAGCCCCAAAATATGTCGGAAATTGATCAAAGAAATTTCCCCATTAGTTGAAGCAAGTGAGACTTTGTGACGGGATGCGATGAGATGCAAATGGCGTTCTTTATTCCTCATTTTCGAAATTAATGTGGTGGATTTAGTGTAATAAAATGTGTTGGTGATGAAAAATAATGTAATGAGAGTGTGAAGTAAAGGAGAGGACTCCTATTTGATCAATTTGTTATTCCCGTATAATTTTCCACGCAGCATTGAAATGTGTCGGTCCACTCTCACGTTTCAATGAGACTTTGACACGACTTTGACGATTGACGACTATTTTTACAACATGGCTTATCCACACTCGACACTGGCAACAATGATTGGCACAAGTTAATAGATTGCCATTAAAAAAAAGACTTAGACTTGAAGCTAGTGAGAGCTTGTGCGTTTTATACAGTCAACAATTAACATGCAAATAAACTAACTATAACAACCAATACAAGCACATAATTAGGAACAGTAGTAAAATCCGTCTTATATTGTTTTTTATTTTCTCTTCAGTGCTGCGAGAGAATCATTGAAAATCTAAAACTAACAGCAAAGAGAGAGAGAGAGAGAGTAATTATAAGTCTTACTAATTCGGTTTAGAGACGAGAACGATTTAACTTTTGAACTAAAATTTTTGAGTCACTAACTTTCAGTGTCTTAAATATACAATTAAAGTGTATTAAATAAATAATGATGTCAAATAAGTATATTTTAATTATTGTTTTTAAATTGTGTTGTATATTATATTTTATTACTGTTTTAGGATTATAAAAAATTGTATGTGTTCAATGAATATGGATCATGGAAATCTGAAATAAATATATTAATATTATTATAATTTACTAGTGGACCCGACAGCCGGTGTTCTTTTTTTTACGTGGGGGAATCCTCATGGACACCCCGCCGCCATGGTGACAGCGAACGGGGTAGTGTCGGACTCTTACCGACTAAACCCCCACGATGACCTCCGTGTCGCGAGCAGGGCGGGTCCCGGGAGTACCCGAAAAAATTGCGCCAGGACCCGCCCGAGCGATCGGTCAATTGGACTCCGGCTCGGGGCAGACGATGCTGTGTCTGCCCCAGCGACCTCCTTCACCGAGTGTGCTTACCAGGGTAATCGCGGCCCTTCTCGGGGCCGTCCAAGCAGGTGTCGGGAACCCCACCCCGATACACGCGACTCCAAGGACCCCTTTTAGGAAGCCTTATACACCAGGCAGGGGATACCGTAGTCCTATTCTTTTCTATACGCCCGGAACTACAGGGCTGGCGACGGGACGGCCACAAACCAACCGCCCCGCCGGCGTCGGACCCCTGATCTCGTGGGGTCCGACATCTTCCTCCCTTCCGGCCGCAGAGGATAGGGAGCGCAGCGCACCGCAATACTGACACTCCTCTTCCCCTGCGGCCCCCCCACGCCGCCATCTAGCGGTGACGGCCCCGCAAGGGCGCGGAGGATAGGGACAGCGGCGGTCGGAATACCGACTGTCCTCTGCCTCCGCGGCCTTCAGTGTGGCTGCGTCATGGGACGCAGCCTAACCGCTTGTCTGCGGGCTCGAAAGCGAGCCCGGGACAGCGGTCCCTCTCGGGCCGGCCAGTCTGCAACAGACTGGCACAGTGGGTTCCTCTTAGCTTCACCGGGTGCCCTACCCGGGTACTAAGCCCCCTCGCCACG
>SJJU01001788.1:0-21469 GCA_012932125.1 Conopomorpha cramerella | reverse complement strand
ATACTAGCTGTAGCGCGCGGTCTTACTCGCATTTTTTCGTTCCCGTGGCAATTTGGGGATAATATCAGTAATGTTATATAGCCTTCTTCGATAAATTAATTATCTATTCAACAAAAAAATATTTTTTCAATTCGAACCAGTAGTTCCTGAGATTAGCGCGTTGAAACAAACTCTTCAGCTTTATAATATTAGTATAGATTATGTATTTGGTGCGTTGAGTGTGCCGCAGAGTTGCACAGCCCAGCCCGTGGGTTTCCACCAGAGATGTGCAAGGGAAATGTGTCGTGCGAGGATGTCTAACTGTGCCGTGAAAATATGAGGGTATTACCACCAAAGCTGCGCGAGGAAAATTAGTCTTACAAGTATTTGCAACGCACCTGTAAATATGTGCGGTGCGAGTTGCGACGCTGACACGTCTGCTTCCAACGAATATTGTATATAGACATATATTTCCCAAGACATTTCTTGCACACGTCCCTCGCAACACATTCCTCGCACATATCTCTCGCTTGTTTTGTACGCACAAAAGCCTCGCTCCGATAAGCCGTTTTCACCAGAGCTGGCAGGCTAGGTAAATGAAGCGATTATATTGGTTCGAGAATAACATACTCTTCGCAGATTATTGTAAACGGAGCCTTATAGCTGCACTGCGCTTTTACCATCGGACATCCAGGCAAATGGTGAAGTCATCGACATTATGTGGAAATTTCATTTACGCTCACTAAACGATTAACAGTGAGGACCGCCAGGTTGTGGAATGACTCGCCGGAGTCTGTGTTTCACGTCCATTATAGTGTATGCACCTTCAAGTCATGGGTGAACAGGAACATAATAGGCTACCGTGCTTTATCGTAGACGACATCGCTGCTTAACGAGGCCGAGCACCAGGGCATTGCAAATGAACATTTAGCATTTTCAGTAACTATTTGATGAACTTAATTTCGTCATAATATGACAGATATTCGATAACGATTAGCAGACCTCTAATAGCGGTACTGTAGTACTGCTGCAACCTCATTCATAACACGGATCATCTAATACGACCTCCTCATTATTGTTACATACAAATAACAGATGTGTGAGTGTAGGATTTTAGCGTAAGCTCGAATCTTTAGGGTATAACATTCGAACTCTCAACTTGTAAAGAAGTTAAAGTTTCAGACAACTAGTCTACCGGCGTTCCATATTTCTATTTAATGGGACCCAACATTATTCAATGTTCATTTGTTGTTTTCAGTGGCGTAAAGGAACAAAGCAAGAAAACCAAGGGCGTCGCCAAATCGGCCACGCGACGTCTCGCCTCCCTCGTACACAAGTGATGTACTCCATCATAACACACTCGCAATTTACAATCGTATTGGTAATATGACAAGTACACAAATGTTATATAAAGCTCTGTTAACTTGTCAACAGGGAAGAAAACTGACTAAAAATAATAGTGATGGAATAATAGTGATGGTTACATTTGACCTAAAGAAGCACAATACGAGTTACTACAATGTAATCTGATAGAATGCCTCGCTAGTCGTTCTGACAAAATGCCTCATTAGTTAATGTGACAGGTTACCTCGTTTTCCCTGGCTCATGGATAAAATGTAACCTACTATATGAACAAATGCTGAAAAATATGAATAAATGTAATGTAAATGACACCCTTACATGGAATGAACTAAGTTACCTTATAATGTATTCGATATATACTATATGCGATATTTAGCTATCTCGGTGTACTGTTAACACTCTCCCGGACATTGAATGGCTATAGATGTTACAACAATAACATTTAAGTATATTTTGTCCGCGAACGTGTTAATCTGTCTGTGTTTTTAGATGGACCACCATACATCTAGTGACAGTCACACGAAGTTCAAGGTTTCTTCATATTTTTAACCCTGAACTTGTTTATCATTATTATGTTTATAAGAATTAATAGTCACTATAGTCGATGTATTTGTTGAAGCTGTATTATGCAATATACCTATACATAGCCTGTAGAATGTATAATTGCAAAAAAAACAAGGTCACTACTCGTTTTTTTTGGTGATCATGATTTATTTTTGTTTTCGTAAGAGGCTATGAAGATGGTATAATAGATAAATCACTACGCAAAATGTGTACCTACCTACCAATATGTTGCATAGTTTTTAATCACGTTAAAAAGTATAGGTTTCCATTCCCCTGAAGTATTTAAAAAGGGCTGTCTAAAATCTAAATTTACGCATACCTACAGAGCTAACATATATTGTATTACGCAAATACTGCTACTTGGACGAAAGGATTAGGCATCTATTATAAAGTATGAAGTTAATGTTCATTGTGTAGTAATAAGTTTTGAATAAAAAAGCGTAAGAAGAAGTAAAGTCATCACCTAGACCCATTTTACAAGTCAATGAAACGACAACAAGTACGGTACATACTCCTGTACTTCTCTGACCAAACGTTACGGATTTCATAACGATTTCCATCTGGCGCAATGTGTTTAATGAAATATCGAGAGATGCATTCCAATGTAGCTGAAATGATATACAAGGTCCTGTTCTGAAACCATAAACAGTACCCAAGTATCATTTGAGCGTAAATTGTCACTTACAAAAAATGTTTGAACTTGAGTAGAGATTAGTACTTGAGGGCAGTTTCTGAATATGGGCCTAAATACTGAAGTACTGTAGAGAGTAATTGCCATCTGTAAGTGTTTGTAGATCGATATAGTTGGTCGTCGCCCACCTAAATATAAAACGCTATATTTTCGTGACTCTTCAGAATTTATTTGTTAGTGTAGTCAAAGTTGAATCTATATAGACAAATAATTCACCTAGTACTTTTGCGTAAGATTGTTGTTGATACATTGAAAAACTAGTCTTAGGAATTCTGATTACAAAAAAAGCGTTCAATTATGGTTTTCTTAACGGATTTATTAATATTCTGGGTCTTTGAATGAATAATTGTGTTACAGGTTTTCTAATTCCTTAAATCGAAACGGCTTATTTTTTCATCATTTTCTCGAATTCTTGTATATTTAACATTACCTTCATTCCCTTTATAGTTAAGTTGTTTATTATAGTACTTATACAATATGGGCAGCTGTATTGTAGACATATATTTTGTATAGTTCGCAAGGGACTCTTAAGGTGTGTACTGACTGAGATTACCAGCTGTGATATTATAACATTCGCTGTAAACAATTTTCATACGGAAGTGAATATGCAGCCAGTTGAGTAACTCTAGTAGTCAGAACTCACCTTTTGGAAGCTCTAGGTGTGCGGATGTCAGGATAGAGGAGAGGTGAGCGTGTCATTGCGCCTTTGGCCTACATCTGGCAATATCATCGATTGTAAGCTAAGCTGACCAATATAGGGATCATCCAGTATCTGGATTATAATAATAATGCGATACGAACATTATTCTTTGGATCGTTTTATGCATATTTGTCCTATTCTCTTCACCTAGGGCGTGAATTTCCGTGCGGTCTACACAAAATTATTGTATCATCATTAAAATCGTATGTAGCATAGGAAATTGCACATTTCAAATAGTGACCTGAAAATAATGTAAAGAGCGACAAACTAATTTTATTATTAATTAGCTCAATTCATACGTTTGTAGCTCAAGTCGAAACATTGCTATTCCCTCCATAGACTATAAATATTAAGAAACAATATCGTTCTCTATTTCTATTTCATAGTGAGAAAAAGTCACTTGATATTAATATTTCACAGTAATAATGAGTAGGTATATATTTCTTACTCATTAAATGAGTAGATATATTGGTCATAATATTATGAGTTAATCGTCTCGCTGAAGTATACTATACCACTTTACTATTAATATCATTTTTAGATTGAAAGTGATGAAATATAAAATACGGGTCGTAAGGTTAAATTACATAACATGGTCTATCTTTAGGTCTGGTGTGAATCTAGTGCTATTTCTTGGGTTCTGGTGGGAATCTGTTAGAATGAGATAGCAAATTTAGGCTATAACTGAAGATATACTGTGTTTTGTTTCCGTGGTCGTAGATAGTTAAGGTGACTATTCACCTTTGGCTTTAGGAAGTGCGATCTGTTCCTAACTGACTGAGGACTTAAAAAAAACATACGCCAGTATTTATGACGAAACAATAATATTTTAGTATAACGAACTAACCGTATGCACCAAAAAGTATAGACCTAGGCACCGTCTTATCGTTACTAACCTTTATGGGATCTCAGTTTTCTATGTTACTATGTACTAATGTTGAATGTTTTAGTTCCTAGTTTTTTTTCTCTAGTTCTTTTTTTACTACGTCTTAGCCTAAAATTAAAATATGGTTACCAGTTTATGTAGGTTAGTTACAATGTTAACTCCCTACATCGAAACTTACTTGTAAATTAAAATATTCTTATTTAAGACACTTATTTTTTTCTCTATCCATGATTATAATTGAAGAGTCTGATGGATCGATTAATTGATTTTGGTCGTGGAATGTCTTGCATCTAGTTTTGTATACTTTGCCAAAAAAGTGTTGAATTTCTGAAATACATTATAGAGAACCGCCCAATTTTGACACATTTTCAAAGAGTTTTTATTCAAGTCTACTCTTTTCTGTTAATAACCTGTAATAGCAATAAACGTGTTATCATGACAACTATTATGTCCTTTATGTAAACATGTTTCTTGTATAGAGGTAGATATTGTAACTCATTATTATTTATATATCGGCGCGAATATAATCAAAGACAAGCTCGAGCTTACCTTTGTGCCACTCGTAACCACAACGCGCGCAACTGTGTCGAAACGTCGAGTAAAATACAATAAAACGTCGACAAATATTGAGTTAAAATAAAAGGTCGGTGCGCGTTTAATTAAAAAAAGTTTCGATATTATATCCGTATTTGTATTTGCTGATATTATGTATTTTAACCAGCGTATATACATGGCTTGCGGGGTAGGCAGAGGCTCTTAGTCTCGTAGAACCGCAGTTCCTCTTTCTCAGGAGTGTAAATGTATATGTTTGTCTATACTTTGTACCAGTGTAAAAGCGTTCGAAGAATGTCACTGTACACACGTATAGTGTAAGGTTCTCTTGTAAGAGACTTGAAACGCATTTAGTCGTATGTCGTATGTATTTTCTTTACTTGAATGCAAAATAAAAATACTATATAACTTTTTTATGTTTCTGTAATTCGTATTTGCTTAATATCATGTAAGTATTTCATTTAGGAATTATTGTTTCTCTCACGGACTAAACGAGGACTAAAAGGAGGTAAATGTCTGCCACGTGTGTATTTGATATTGTAAAACTGATTATTTATTGGTTTAAATTTCACTGAAATAGTTCACGTTAAAGAATGTTGTAAGCATAAATTTCTCTGTTCTTATTGTCTCCACCACATTAAGGTCCATATTCTGAAAGAAAAATGTAATTGCTTTTGCATTTGTCTTTTTTTAACTTGCAACTAGAGTGAAACAAAGCGAAAATCTTAGCAGAGTATTACTTAGTTCACATTTCAGAATACGGGCCTAAATTTCATAAATTTATATGGAACGTACTTTTTGAACGTAAGTTTCCATATTATATGTACATTACGGAGATGAGTTTCTGTTTGAACATATTGTCAGCAAAAAGGTCCATATTATACATGCACGTTGGCGCATCTGTATGAAGATGTTGTGAGAAATACATGTATTATAATTGATTACAATGTCTTGTAACGTGGTATTAGCGAGTGTTCCCGGGCGCAGCTGCCGCACTGTTTAAATTGTTACTCAGTGATCTAGTGTTACTTGACTATACATAGTTAATTACTTTAACAGGTTCATATTTAGATCATAACCGGCGTTCTTTGAGCTTAAACGCAAGCTGTATAATACTGATTAGGCGAAACGCGTTATAGGTATGGCTATAGGTCGAATAAAGTTTAAAAAACTACAAATTATTTTTATCCATTTAGCGTTATTTTGGAATTCTAAAAATAAATGTTATTTAAATAATAAATAACGTGTAATAGTGTACGATTTGTTTCTATAGTCGCGACTGATCGAGTATACCTACTGTCAAAAATAAATTGCAAAATTAGTAGTAAATGTAATTTATTGCGATCGTTCGTTCGTATGTAGTGAAATTGCTTCGCTTAAAAAAAGTTTGTTGACGATAGGTTTAAAGACAAAGTCGAAGAATAAGTAAATGAATAGTAGTTGGCGAACCACATTGACCAAAGCCACAGGGTAGAAGGAAATAAAGATACGTAAAAACAATATTTAAACTATTCACAAACACAACAGTGCTTTTGTGAGTTTATTGCTTATAAATTATGTGCCTTACGCAACTACAGCTAAAACATACACTATGTATATTTTTTTATAAGCGGTATAGAACTATCTTATATTTTTTTCTGAAATAATCATACTTCGATGAAAAATTACTAGTAGTAATGTAGAATCGCAACAAGCTTTAAAATTATAAAACGTGTAGAAAAAACGAAGTTTCTCACACACGTAGATACTTACGGTAAATTTCTTTTTAGTCTCTAATGAACTGTGTTTTGAGGCTAAATTGTAATAAATCGGACCACTGCTGCGCCCCGGAAACGCAAAACTTTTACCTACCTATATTAAGGTGATCCGTTGTTCATATAAATGTTTACTTAACTTTGAAACGGAATCAAAATACTTCTTGGTTCGTGTTTAAAACTGTTTATTAAATTATGTTCTCTAAAGTCAACATTTTACAAAGTAGGTATACGGTTTTTCCCGTCTATTACCCCAAAAATTACGAAATGGAAGAAATCCCTAGGTAAATTTTTCTGGGTAATAGAGGGGTAATAAGTTACATTATTATGTAGTACAAAATATATAATATGTACAATATTTTATCTAATTCACTTAAAATATAACAGTAAAAAAGTCGCTAAATAGTATTAAGCTTGTTTCCCGTATCTTCAGAATTGTAACTCCTATTTATATAATCCAAAGTATTTACATTTTACATCTATGAATATCTTATTATTATATACTTAGCATGAAGAAGTGTGTCGTATGGACAGTTGACAGTAGTTGTATGTAAAGTGTATGTTGCTCGCAGTTGAATGCTTGGCGTGCTTCATGAATAGACTCTTCAGACATTGTGATAACGTTATTGGAAATAAAGGGAGAAAAATATACATTGTTTCATTTCTTTGGTAAATATCATCATCATCATCATCAGCCACATAACGTCCACTGCTGGACAAGGGCCTCCCCCAATGAGATCCGTCATTTGGGGTGAAATGCCAGTAATCGGGCTTGGCAGGCGGGTTAATATACATGATATTTTTTTTTTAATATTAAAAAAGTACCTATAGTTTATTAAAATAAGTTAGGATGTTTAGAGATGTTTTATTCTTATCATTAACCAAAATAAAATAGAATTTTCAACATTCATTCAAAGGTTAGATTCAAGCTAGTTTTCAGTTCTTTAGTAGTATTTTCTCTATTCTTGTGTTTTTTCAAAATACACTGGTAGGTATGTTTTTTTTATTTCAATAAGATATTTACGGTACTGACGGTACATTATTTTTTAATTTTTTAAATTGCGACTTCATGTAAGAATATTTTCCTTCGGAATATTGCTACTAGACCATTAACCCATGTCGATCAATGCAATAAACTTACTTATAGAATGCAGTTTTGTATTTACTACTAGGTCTACTGGGAACAATGGAATGACTGAGCCACGCTATTTGACTAACTTACATAGATTTTCTTCACTTCAACATTCTTATCTACCTACATATATTTTTTCTCTCGTCGAGACCACACCGGTCTAGGAAGTTTACTAGTTGCATCGCAGCGATCCATCTACGTAAGAGTAGCAGACTGTCCCCTGGAGTGTGTAGTACATAGAGTCTCAATTCCCCATGCCAAAATATTAAGTAATTCATTGACATCCCACACCGATGACTCATACAAACATTCTGATCTCTAAGATCGAGCATAGACACGTTTGTTTTATCCTGTCTGGTATTAAGTAACGGTCTACCTAATGCAAAGAATATTTGATAAATCTGTGTTTGTTTGCTTATCGTAGAGGTGTCAAGTTGTAATTACTTATTAACAAATAGATACTGTTTCCACTCTATGTACCTACCTACCTATTATAATTACAGCTACTTAAATACTCCCGATGCCAAAAGCCACGTCAAATCTTTTTTCACAAGACCTATATACCTCTATAAGTAGGTACGATATTTTTGTAGGTGCCTAGTGATGATAGAAAATCATACTTGGTTACAGATTTTATCTATAAAACTTGGGCTAAGTTATGGTTTATTATTCTTGAGAAATATGATGCATGATCTGTATCTGAAGATTTAACAACTTATTAGTAGTTGGAGGCCACACTCGATAAAATCTTACTGTTTTATAGTTCGTTTACTGCGTGATCATTAATGAGTAAAGTTTCGTGACAAACCTACATTCAATTTTCGGTACAATTTGGGCCATCTAAACACGAGTACCTACAAAAAAAACAATAAAAGGTAAAACATATTAAATTTGTTTCCTCGATTGTAGTTATCAGTGTGGGGGTTAAATTAAAGTGATAGTCCTAAAGCTATAAACACCTATAAGGGTGTGTTCTCGCTGAGTTGTTTCCCACAATATTAGCGACGTGTTATAAAGGCGGGTGCACACGGACGGCGGTGGCAGGGGGATCCACCTGCTGACCAGGTGCGCCGCGACATGGGGATTAAACTGAGGTGGTGTGTAGGCTTTACAAAGCTTTTAGGTAGCTAGGTACAGAGGACACTATCGATCATATGCCTGCAGGTAGGTAATTGATACGTAATTATGCTGCACACACCAATAAATCCTACCTAACTTACCAATAACAATTATAGACCTCGGCTTTCAGACAAATTTACAAAACAACATTTATGTATCGGTAAATAAGTGTTCAAGTTATTGCAAAAAGGATAGAAGTTCGAATAAATTGAATGCGACCCTTAAAGTAAATAAATTAATATGCTTCACGCCTTAAAACTAAATCTAAAATGATGCCCTTCTATGTGCATAATGATTACGGTTACAAGAGGTGGGTAGGGCAGAGAGGCACACAGATATGTCCTGTTAATACTCTAGTTACTTATGTGTGGTGTAACTAAATATACCTATTGAACTATCAGGGACTCTATTGAACAACGACGATGAAATGACGGGCCGTCCTTAAGTGATAAACCTAGTAATACGAGTCCTTTTACACTCCGTATAGGTGACATTTTAAGTTGTTCATGTAGAAAATTATTTTTTTTACATTTAGGTCTTCATGTTATCAATACCAACAAATAAATCGTAAAAAGTTTATTGCATGACATCCAAAAAGTACTTATCGATGTGTAGTAATACAAAATATTGGCTCATTAATGTTTTACTCAACGGATTATCTCTTATAATAGTAGATCCATTGTGATACGTGTTAATTGAGGGCGTTAAGTGATTATTATTCGATTATAGCGTAAAAGTCTCAACACTTATCTAAATTGTTGTGGCACAAAGTGCTTTAATTTTATTTTCCTATGGGAAATTGATTAGGAAAGCTATTAACCTACCTGCACTTAGAAGGAAAGCGATCATGGTTCATGTTGGGGGAGATAACATTATAGTTTTTGTTCTACTATTCCATCTTCGTGCACATGTATGTCATCCGTGTCATGGAAGATAAAGTTATACATACTTACATAAATTTATGAGCTTTGTGTATTGTTTTTGTTGCTTGGGGATGATTGAAGGAAACATTTAATAGGTAGAGACGCTTAAAAGGAAATTTCAATGTCACGATGGACTAACCGGTGGATGGAAGGATGTTTTTACTTTAGATTGGTACCTGCGTGTCTTATGTGGAAAAGAGTTTTAATTAATTACTACATACTCCTATATCTAAGCTTATACCAACATGCCTCTAGGCGGAACAGCAAATGGGGAATTGCTCTGTTTAGGCGTTCGATTTTATAAATACATTATATGTAAGTGCCTTTCGGTAGTCACATAAATAAACCGATTTACATTGTAAAATCGTGGTGTGGTATTTTATTCACGTCATGGTGTTCCGATTGAGTGGTACGTCACGTGTTTATCGCGGCAGTTATCGCGAGGATGCAAATCGTCCGCGGTATGCGGGCTCGAGCCCTCCGACTGTTGACCCTAGCTCGCCTGGCTTCAGACGCCTGATGTTTCACAATAATCTAAGTACAAGATTGTGAAAGTTTTTGGCCATTCTAGAGTACTGAATTGATGAAACCTGAGCGAAATAAATATAAACTATTTTCAGTTAAACAGTAAATAAGTTAGATTGGTGCTATGGAAATGTATCAGTGGTTTAAAGTGCCTTATCACAGTCATGTGAATAACCCCAAATTGTTGACTCTCTCTCATTTCAACTAGATGTAGAAGAATTAATGGGGAATTTAAATTGGATTATGATTATTGTAATTCCTACTTCTGTCATTGATGACGTATTTGGGATGAAGTGTGTGTGTGTGTGTGCGTGTGAGGAAAATCTGTCAAATAAACTTCATAGAAAATTCGCTGTAATGAACACAGATTACATTTCAAACCTCGTCAGAATGTTTCAACCTCAGCAGTTAAATATTTCAGCTGTTATAAACACAACAATGCTAACACTCACGCCTCGTTGGTACTACAACAAGTATTTTTTAGCTAATAAAATCAATCTCGGAAAGTCATAACAACCTGTAAAAATGGTAATACATGCTTAGCACCTAGCATTACCTTCTTATTCTGTGTGTAATCTATCATAGGGACATTGAACTTGTCTCAGTTCAATGTCAGCGGCGATGCGACGGTGGGCCGAGTGTCGCAGCCACTGCGGTCGCCGGGGGCATGCGGGCGACACCGCGGGGACGCCGCCATGAGGGCTATGTTGTTGCTAGTACTTACCTACCTAGTTATGGTCTATACCTAGATGTAAATAGATTGTAGTTAGTGTTCTAGCAATATGATAAAGCTAAAGTAGACGTCAGTTGGTGAGTGACGTTTCAGAAAAAGAGGGTTTGATTTGGCCGTAGGGTTAAGTTGGGCCGTATGTTGGCTTGGTATAGATAGGGTAAGTTTGTCTGTCTTGGAGTGGGACATAATAATTTATTCATTTTCCGCGTAAAAGGTGTCCTGAGTTGGAGATTTTGGTACGTATGATGTTATCGAAATCTTTAGACAATTGCACTGAAACTGTATTATTGGTAAGCACCATAATTTGCAATGAGCCATGCAATGATGCTCCTTGCCGATTTGCTTAGTGTTAAAAGTATCTTCTGTATAAAATGAACTACAATTTATTTCTTTCACCTACTAAGTAGATAAGATTGAAAAGCAAAAAACAACTCATAAAAAAGGCCAATTAAAAGTCCTTGTATTCCATTTTTCTACACGTTCCCCTTCTGATAGATTTTTAATTTTCATCCGAATGAAGCCCCGGGCCGTGAAGAGCGTGGCCACATAAATCATCACCTCATACAGAGTCTATCGCAAACATGGCGGACGTGGGATGAGCTATGACATGCCGTGGAGAATGTTGCTAAAATCAAATTGGCTGTGAATATTATAATCCTGGAGGGTGCGAGGCCTGTCGACCGAAAAATGATGAACAACCGATTATGTTGATGGCCTGTGCGCGTGTACGGCTACCCCAGAAGTAGAGTCAATAACGTTTAGATTTGGCATTTCTGCATTTTAGGAATTAATTGAACCTAAATTCCAAGAATATGTCTACGACACTATTGTTTCATGATAATTATACTTCGTTGAGAACGAATTTCGTGACTTAACTTTTGTAATACCCATTGAATAGTTGATCACAGTATATGTTGAGATTGTGCGATCGAGTAAGTCATCCAGTAACTACAAAGAAGCGAAAATACATAGGGAATCAAAGATTAAGATTTTCATTTTATAATTTGCCCGTTGTAACACTGAGACTAAAGGTATGCACACTCGGTTATCTATCTAATAATGTGCAACTCTATGTTTTCATCCCTGAGTGAGCAGCGCGGGCGATGCGCGGGCGCACGTGCCGCGTCATGTGGCGGCGCCATACTGTTTGCCCGCCAATCATAACGGACATATTTCATCAGATAACGGCCCGCAACATATTGCCGCAATCTAAAACAATGCGGGGATGGGAGTATGTCGCGTATTGTTGAATAAACAGTCGGACCATCCATCCTCATCCGCCCACCCTCGTACAACATGATTTTCAACGGTTCATTTTATAAATGATTGGTGTATGACGGATTTCAGAAATTATCAGCTAGTTAATTAATTTCACTGAAGTAGGTACGATGACGTTGCGTGTACTTCTATAATTAACATTTTTGCAAAGGGGAAATAGTTTTTTTAGTCACAGTGTGGTATGAGAGTGTAGGAGAGATACAGCTGAAGTGCAATAATATCTCTACATGTCTTCTAGTTATAGCTAATTGGCGGAAACTAGGTTAACATGGTTTTCGATAAAAATGTAAGTCAGGTACGAATATATATATAGATAGGATATACACAAGACTTTTATTTAAGCTCATGGTGGTTAATAAAGTACCGACAAATTGACTAGTAATTTTAACTCTCCCTCTCTGTTTTTCTTTAAAATAAAGCCATAAATAGTAAAGTATCAAATGGATTGTTACAACTTTATGGTACAAATCTGAAAGTCTAGGGCTGGTACTAATTTATTTAGATTTTTGTGAGCTTGAATAAAGTAGGTATATCAATGTGACAGAGGCGAGACAAGTTTGCATAATCCTAATATAAAGAGTTGTCTTTCCTATCGATATTTCATACCTCTATCCTACGTTTTGTTGAAATAAAATTCAATTCACTTAACCGGTGTTTGGTTAACATACATTTAAAAACAAAAATCGTTACGTAGGTACCTTACATTTGATAGGTAGACACGAAAATAGTGCACCAAGATTTAGATTTTGCTTGTCTAATAATATTGGACATTTATTAATTATCAATTCTAGTTTAAGACTACCTACTACAAAAAATAATTACAAGCCCTAATAATCCTGATAGGCAGAGGCACTCGTTCAACAAATGCCCATATTTCACCGTATCCTAAGACAGACATTAGACGATACGTTTTGATCTCAGTTTTACCACAGTCTTGATTGTGATTGACGGATTTCCTATCGTCTAATATAGTGAATGATGTTTGAATTAGTATTAGTAGTCATTCCATAAATGATGACTGATGGAATTGAATGACGCTTGCATGAGCGTCTAATGTCTGCCTTACGTGTTACAATTCCGTTGAAGGATTCACACACCTTATAGTACGCGCGCTTTCACACAACAAATAGACACTTCACCATCACGCTGCTAGATTCGGATCGACGGATTCCGTTAGCCGTTATGTAGGCGGATAAATGTCTCAGGATATTTTGTTGTTCATCAATGTAGTATATACCAAGAGAAATATAATAATTGAATGCATCGTTGTTAAAGTAAGTTAAACGAATGGAAATAATATTTCCGTTTTTATTTCGCCGTGTGTTGTCCTGAGTAAGTTTTGCAATAAATGCGAATCTTTATAGTTTCATTTACGACGTCGAAACGATCGCGGCGATTGTCAGAGGCGAGCCGGAGGGAGTTAAAGCTGTGCTCGCATTAAAAAACGTTATTTTATAATATTCCGCAACTATGTTTCTCATATACAATCATGTAAAGATGCGATGCAAGTATGCAAGTAGTTACGAAGTCAATATTTCTCCCTTGTTTGGGTGTAAGTAGTGTTCGCACTTCATATTTAAAAACGTATCGTACAGTTTCAAGGACAGACTTTGGAACTCAAGGACAGACTTTATGGGCGAATAAAAAAAAAACAATAAGTACGCGTGCGACGAATTTTCGGCAATCGTTAGGGAGCCGTTTTAATTCAATGACGGCGATAACCTGCAATTTGCTGAACATCAGCTCGAAGGGGCTCGTAGCAGCAGCATGTGCTGCGCCATATGGCCCTATGGCTGCAAGTTTAAGCGACCGTGTCTCCCAAGCTTTTTTGACAGTAAAAAAAGGAGATTTTTTATGCTACTAAGTAAGTTTTGTAAGGTTTTGCATGTGGCATGTGGGTGAAAGCGGGAGCAACGCTCGCGAGTGCACGGGGGCTTAGTGGGCGCACGCGTTGAACTCTCTTACACGAGGCCGGCTCTCGTAGCGCTACTACGAGCCGTAGACGACGTTGATTTAACTTTTTGTGTGTATATCGTGATGTTACTTGAGTTAAGTATGGCATCACATGTGATGCCATACGTTACATAACATTGTATACATGGCATGCCATCTATACAACTTAGCGTCACATTGTATAGATGGCATGCATCGCTAAGTTGTAAAGTAATAAACTAGAATTTGTATATATTATTTGACTAAAGTAATAAAGCCGACCGAAAGAAATACCAGCCCTGCTGGAGGAGGCATTTTCGTATGATAGTTTCGTTCAGACTTTCATATTTTCTATATGACGGTTATTTAATTTTCAAGTAATTATTCATGTGTTTTAGGAATATGTAAGTACCTGGATATAAATAAATACATAACTGTAACATTTAAGCCCGGGACATGATTCTGCGATCTCCTTTGAGATCTAACCATCCAACGCTAATCTATAAGTACTAAAAAATACCCAAAAGAATATGGTATAGTTAAATTATTCACAGACAATATTCGTTTCTTATTGCAAATTACAAGTACAAAAGTACCTATTTGTTAACTGTATATTTAAAGTAATTGCCTGCTCAGAATGTTTTATTATAATAAAGAGCAATTTCATTAAGTCTTGAAGGGCTCCCTTTCGAAACTTTTAGTTTTAAACGTCTTATGTTCTCAGGTGTCGGTTGACCGTTAGCCCGGATCCTTCCTAACTGATATCTTGTTATTACTTTCTATAGAGTAGTTTCCTGTGTAAGGAACACGTGTGATGAATGCTAACGGACTAATGTATATTAATAGATAATGTAGGCATAGTAGACATTTTTAGTTCTCACGAAAATAGTAGATACTTAGAAGTCCGGCAATTTTATGTCACATATTCTGAAAGTAAATTCAATTCTAATGTTCGAGTAGAATTTGCCTGTTTTCGACATATTCCATTAGAGTCAAATAAAGCATAATAGTTACATGTGTTTCAGAATACGACCTCATAATTTGTCATTAGTATATCTGAATATCAGATATATTAATTAATACACACGTGCACATAAAAATCCGGGACACACATAATTTTGTGTAAACATCACATTCAAATATCTACCAACAGAGGAGAGATAGCTGTGTAAAAGAAATTGTTTTTAAAAAAAAAGTAATTAATGTTGTTCTATCGAAAAAGAAAGTAATTAATGTTTTCTTGCATTTAATATTACTACTTGAGAATTGTGATAATTGATACACACATGATAAGGCACGGAATTTTGGTCACGAGTGTTGTTTTAAAATGGTAATGGTTTAAAATGGTTATATTTATATTATATTTTATAATATTACCGATCGATAATATTGTGCTTTCGAAGAAGCAGTCTCCGTAGTGGTTATTGGCATAATTTTATAATCCTGTAGGTAATGTCAAATGCAAATTATAATCTAAAGGTATTTATTATTTACGTCTTACTTAGATGAACTAGTTTGTCGTTATTAACTCAGCAGACACGATGTCATTTTACTAATCAATTATTGTAAATACCTAGGTACTAAAATATAGTCCAGAAAAGAAATGATGCGATCATGATAGTAAGCTTTTTTTATTATAAAAGGACTTAGATTACGGTACTTTATTTGTTCTTAGTTATAAATGTTTTACGTGCATAAAATATTACTCTGTATAATTATTTGGCTTCACTTCAACTTTTTACCGCTCTTTTTTCGTAAAGTACCAACTCAACAACAACAGGAAACAAAACAATTAACGGATATCGACTTAATAGTTCCCCTTAATGGTCCTTCTGAAGAATTCTTTTTATAGAACTAGATCAGTGTGCAAGACAGCATCCTGTTAAGCGCCAAGAAAATCTCGCAAGTTATCATTTTAAGAAAAAAGACCTGAACCAACGGATATACATTGGAAACTGGCTTGTAGGCCTCCGCTACACTAGGGATAGTATCAAACCCGTTATAGACGATAAAAAATACTTGCCTCAATTCTCGGTTACGGGTTCATTGTAGTTTTGTATGGGTAACGATATTGAAATGAGTTCTAGTCATATGATAATTAAATATTAGATAAACTAAAACAATTCAAATTTTAATACTAACTTTAATAACACATTTTCTTTTACGACAGGACTAGAGACGTCTTGTCTTAAAATATGATTGTACTAATAGATAGTAGTTTGATGATCAACGAACTTCTAAGTAAAAAAATCTGTTAAAGTTTTAATACAAATTCAATCTAATATGGTAGGACTCTCTCCATGTAAAAACCCCCTTACTACTGCAAAAGCTTATACGCTCAGTCATCATCTTCAAGTCTGTTCATAATAGGTCAATGTCAAGCCACGCTGCGGAACCTGTCCCACCGGCGGATATCGCGATAAAGCCCTGCCCATCGCTTGTCAAGCTAAATACAACTTCAACCGCATAAACACAAGGCTCACAAAGATATAAAGGTGCGGACACACGCACGCGTAAACCGTCAATTAAGGCGACGTCACATCGCAATTACACCGGCCACTAGATATCAGGCATCTCCCACCACTTACCGCCTAACCCATTTATGCGGCGCGTTGAAAACAGGACTAAATGAATTAATGCAAATTTATACTATAAAAATTGTCGCAGGTGCATCGGGGACGGGTTCTATAAGTTGTGCAGGCTCTGCTTGGCTTTATGCGATTTAAGGCGACGTTTTATAAATAACCGACTCGTCAGAGATTATGGCCCTCTGCATAATTTGGCAAGTTGGCTTGTCCCTGAGCGCATGTCGCTGGGATGATTTACGCTAGTGTCTGTGTTCATATAGCCGACAATTACTTAAACGAGCCCATCTCCCGGCGAAGGCTGGCTGCGGGCCCCGGCTCATAAACCGGAATCACGGTATTAAAAAGCCGCCAACGATACAATGAAGCCATAATCGAAAATTGAATCGAATTTAATGTCGTCTCAGTAGATTAAAATGCCGGGTGCAGTAATTAAAATACGACTGTAAAATGCCAATAGCTTCAGTTGTCATTGAGAATTCAAGAAGGGGCAGTGGTCGACAAAGTAAAACAGTAGGTAGGTACAATATAAATATGTAAGCTTTGTTTTTGCTTTCACACAGTCTAAAAACAAAGTAGGTACATTAAACCAATAAATGTATGAATTACAAACACAACAAATCATTCTGCACATGTCTCTAATTGTTTTAAGTAATGCTACAAGAATAAATATGTATGTAAATAAGTATATGGAATGACTAGCCGGAGTCTGTGTTTCCGGCCCAGTACGGTGAACTCACATGTAAATATGTAGCTACTAAATAACATGAAATATCGTAGACGATAGAGCACATCACTGTGATATATCACATCGCTGCTTAATGTCAGGCAGGATGATGGTCAAACGCTTGTTTAGGGTATAAAAAATGTTTATGCCAAGCTACAACACGGCGGACTAAACCGCACGCACACGCACAGTTTCCATATTCGCAATATTTTTAATACTATCAAAGATGGTACAATTAAAGAAGACGATAATGAACAACTATTGAAGGTTGGTCTAACGGACACATTTTTTATGGCGCTAATGACTTTTGGTAACTGCTCTGTGAGAAGATTATTTACCTACTTTTGCTACACCGAAAGGATGTGTCAGTGGCGATTGCATACCTTTGTGTAATATTTAATAGCCAACTTGTAATCGGAAGTTTGTGGATACGATTTTGTAAAATGGCTAATAACATTACTTACCTGATTCCTTAATCGGTTAATAAATCTTGACCTGTACCTAACAGTCAGCATTATCGTAAGCCCATATTTGTCCACTGCTGAACATAGGCCTCTTCAATTGCACGCGCCACTTTGGTCTGTTTTCGGCTTCTTGCTTCTACTACGTGCGTGTTCACCTAAAATAAGGTAAAGCTTTCATAACGTGACAAGGAAAACAATAACTATTATGTTTAATGATAATCATACGAATGTTAACCTTAGGGTTGTAGATCATTTTCTTGGGTAACCATATATATACCTAGGTAGTTCGGTTAGTATTTATTTATTGATATAATTATAGTAATGCCGATTTTTGCTTGTAGAACTCGCATAACTTGTAAACTATCCGATATATTCGTTATAACAACTTTTAACCGTCCTAGGACGTCAACATAATGATAGCAGTTTTATGTCTTCCAATACTTTACGTAAAAGACGACCAATCGGATATTTAGGGTTCGTCACTTATGCCAATTCATGTACTACTTATGACAATTCACTACAGTTTGTGATCTTGTCAAAATAAATAAACTTAAGCGCGAATTGTGAGTGTTGTAATAACTTAGGCATTATGGCTAATGGTTTTTGTATGTAACATATACAGACCATTGAAGCTTTATCCTTTTCTACTATCTATCCTATTCTATTTAATCAAAATTACTGAATCAAACACTGACAAACTCTCCGAAAACCCAGTTTTCAACAGACTTGAAACCTTAACGTTAAACGTTCCTGTCATCACGTAGACGAGAAATCAAGAATATTTTGTTTAATCTAACTCCCATTATGAAAGGTGGGTGGCGTCCAAAGTTTGCATGGAAAATAAAGTAGGTAGCTAGCATTTAAAAAAAACGTGCGTCATCTAGGGCATCATGCATTTTGTCTCGAAATTCCCATAAGAACGGAATAAACTGGAGCTAAGGCACAACTAGTGACGTATACTATAAGCACAAAAGGAGCAGATGTCCCAATTGAAATATGTTGTTTCCAATCATACCTATGAAGACTATAGTTCGCGGATAATTGTGCAGTTGCCGGTGTGCGCGACGGCGGCGGCGGCGGCAGCTTCCCATTACCACCGACTTTCAATAATCATCGGATAAAGCCACTTGCCGACGCGTATCAAGACATCTTTATAAACAATCCTACAAGAACACGCAGCACACTCTCCGTCCCTTTCACACGCTGCCGAACGAAAGGAGCAGACACACATAAACACGTTGTCAACAAAGTTAATTATATTCCGTCCAACTATCTTACCACTAGGATTTCATAGTGACATACGTGATAGCTCTATAAAGAAACGCGAGGAATTTCCAGTTATTTCAACTTGTATAATCGGATATCACGATCTTGAAAGCAGCTTAAATATTGCATATAAGTATTCTACTTTTTGTAATCTTTTGATATTGGCGCTTTAAAAAATAAATAACAGAGATATTTGCATAGATATGTATGTAGGGGCCAACTAAATAACACCGTACGACGCATAATATTTATCTTAATTAATTCATTTGAATATCGAGAAAGGTTTCCTCGCCGCGACACAACTGTCATTACTTTAGGGACTGAAACATAAAATCACTAGATAGGTATTCCTTCTTATATGTATTCGCGACATGTTTACGGCATACATATGTTTTTAATGTATTGTTTATCGTGTTGAACAATGAATATTCTCAATATGTACTTATGAATTAAAACCTGTTGTGACAAAGCTGTATGTAGAGTTATATGTAGATACAGGTTGCAGTTTTTTTTCTATCCGGCTGCTTCTGTATGATGTCCATCATTATCAGCGCTTGATTCTACTTAATTGTTAGTGTTGTCTAATCGAGGCGCTAGCGAACGTTACATGTGAACGTAAAGTGTAGGGTTGGTAGCGCCGGCGGCGGCGGAGGCGGCGGCGGGGGAGGCGACGGCGGCGCGCAATGTGCGCGTGCGACCTTTGCGCGCAATTACAAGTGGCGCGTGCGTCTCCACGCGTTCAACCCTCTCGCCACACGACAATCTGCAAACACACTACCTGACATTTTGTCTATTAGCATTCGTAATAGCGCCGTTTATCGTCATAAAACGCATCTTAGAAAATATTGCTTTTACCAACTATGTAGAGTAAGCTCGTAATAAAGAATATTAATCATATTCCTTGGAGCAATGATCGTTCATAATTTACAGTAGCTGGGACTAGAGCGCGCGCCCGCGGCGGAGTCTCCAGCGCCGCTTGCCGGCACCAATGCCGCGGCCCAAGATTAATATGCCAATTTTCAACAATTTTTATATTACTATTAAAGTCGAAGTCACAATAAAAAAGAGTTTAAGTAAAGCAATGATCGTGTCCGCGGATTAATGGCGCAATTAAATCGGTGATCGGCATCGTGAACGGCGGTGGCGGCGGTGCGGGGTCGGCCGGGCAACTGCCGCGATTCCCCGAAACGAAACCGGTAAAGGAATAATTACTTAAAGCCATGAATACTTATATCTCCTTCTTTTCTTGTCTCTGTGCCTACGTTATATTTATGGAACGCGTCATAACTACGGCAGCTGTGCAAAAATTTTTACACCAATTTATTATTTCGCAATGCATGCGCCGTGCGAGATCGAGCAAAGACCTCGTGACATTGATTATCAATTCCAATTTACCTAATTAAATAACCAATTTTCCAATCATACGAGAGCAGCTCTTATTTCTCTGGGAGAAGAAAATATCTTTGTTGTATCGACATTGTTTGTCATACTCGTGTGTACATAATTAATTTATATACATGATGTTTATTTTTACTTCTCGCAGGACTGAGATCGGTTTATTCAGTTAATCATAAAACGAGTAGTAAGTCCTACCTTAACATCTACGGTTGGCGCAAGGTCTGTCTTTGATTGGAATCAGTTGGCGTGGCACCTGCGCACACGCACCACGCACCACGCCGCCGCCGCCGCCGCCGCTGAAACCACACGCAACTCCGACGAAATACCGAAACATGATAATTTCACAACCAATTAGAACCATGAACTGGCAATTCGTGTCTAAATTTACAACTACACATTAATAAGAGGAATTCATAGCACACATTATTGCAATTATCTGTGACTTACAGACATAGGTTTATAAAAATTGTTGCCAAAACGTCAAAAGTCGCCTTTAGCAATTATTTTATTGTAATTTTTTACATTTGCAATGTACAGTATGCAATAAAGAGTATATTCATTAATTCATGAATCAATTTAATGGTTAACACAAATACCTAAATAAAAACACAGATCGCAGTCATATTATAATCTACTTACTAGCACTGTTTTAGTGTGCTGCACCGTACCGGTTCATGAGATGGAACCGTGATATTATACATATATGATGAACCATAGAACGTAGTTTGACAGTTGAAATTTTCACAGACTACATTTCATATTTCTATGCAGTTATAATAATTTAAATATATTCGGGATATTCCCAACCACTTTCCCACCACTGTGATTCCTGTTAGAGGCAGGATCTACAGCGGCATCCAGAATAGACAAGAGCTCAATCAGTGACGACTGGGCTAGAT